>CAUYRT010000257.1:0-24073 GCA_963574885.1 Lepilemur ruficaudatus
TGCAGACCCACAGGGTGACCGCACACCAGCCACCATCGAGTCATTCTTAGCATCCCCGGCCCCTGCGCGAACACCCAATGACGGCATCGGAAGCAGGTGCTGAGCTCAGACATCCCGTCCCTCCAACCATGCGCCTGAGTATTTTCCTCTCTGCATGTATTTGAAATATGTAATTTTTCCCCTGGATTATTTCTAAATAAATTTTTAATATGTAAATACCTTGGGATATGTTTACACTTGTGTATTTACCTCGATAAACGCTGTACATAGTTACAGCTCTATAATACTAACATTGGTAGATAAACATCCCTATTTGTAGTTTCAGAGCTCAACAAATGCCCTAAATCATTTTATGCTGTTGTTGTTTTTCCTGAATGACTGTGTGAGAGTCTGTGTGAGTGCGTGTGAGCGTGTGTGTGTGTGTGAGCATGTGTGAATGTGTGTGAGCGTGTGTGAGAATGTGAGTGCGTGTGTGAGCGTGAGTGTGTGAGAGCATGTGTGTGAGAATGTGAGTGCGTGTGAGCGTGTGTGTGTGAGCGTGTGTGAACGCGAGTGTGTTTGTGTGTGTGAGCGTGAGTGCGTGTGAGTGTGCGTGTGTGAGCATGTGTGTGAACGTGTGTGTGAGCGTGTGTGTGCGCATATATGTAAAATCCCTTTCCTTTTTTTCTGACAGACCCCAGGTGACACACAAAGTTCTATTTAAAATATCGTATCAAAGGTCTTTCGTATCACCCTGATGGACCCCGGAAGTCACTGACACAGCAAGAAGCACCACCCCACTGCCGCCACACAGGCCAGAACTACAAGGACACCACTGATTACCCAGGGAGCAGTTTGCCTCCAGCACACTGACACACGAAGTTGCAGGGCTCCACAGACAGAAAGAGAAGTATTCCCTTGGTGTATTTTTAGCAGCAGGCGTCACGTGCAGTGCATTGCGGAGGCCACACTCCCTTGGGATGTTTCAGTAATGTGTACCAAATACACTGGCAAACACAGGAGATTTTTCTGCAAATAGTCAGGGATTCTGAACATGGAAACCACATCTCAACCAAGAAAGGCCAGAATGAAACTGAGTGGTCCCTGCTGGCGAAGCTCAGTGCCACCTCGGTACGAAATCAGGAGACAAACCCAGGCTGGTCCACAAAGTCACACCTGACGGAGAGTTTTCTGTAGCAACTGAGGACTGATCATCTGCAGCAGAAACCTGGTTTTCTGCATCGAGATTGATTTTAGCTTCATCCACCTAGTCTCTTGAAATAAATCCGTTCATGGGTAAGACAGGCAATTAGGATAAAAGTGACCTGAGAAGATTCTGGAATCCAACAGGTAAAAATCAGCAGAGAGAGACCTCTCGCAGCACGTCCCTCCTCCCCTCTGGCTGAAGCCACTGCATGCATATGCCACGAGGGATATACCAAGGCCTCACTGCCTGCGGTCCCACGACTGGTAGCTTCCTCGTTTCCATGATCACAGTCGAAGGTTCCAGTCTCATCTGTGTCGCTGTGTCTTCCACGTTCATCTCACAGGGTTCACGGAGGTCCTGTCCCTGCTTCTTCCTTCATTCCCCACCTCTGCGACGCCCATGCAACAGCGCCCACTCCCTGCTGTGCACAGCGTCTGGCATGCACCCACTTCTCTCGCTGGGGTCTCGGAGGCCTTTCTTTTAGTGTTGCAGTAACAAAACAGACCCTGCAGCCTTCTAAAATCGGCAGCTGGCGGGTGACGTCTACGCTTAGGGCAGGCAGAGAAGGGAATATCTGGTGGAGACGATCTTTCCTGCTCTGATCCAAGCTTGTTTTCAACTGCTTGGCTGCCTCCTTCTGGAATAATCCTTGTGAGCAACCAGCGCGGACTTGCACCATCAGCACTGGAGCAACTCCAGGAAATCTAGTGGGTCCTGTCCAACTGGACACTGTGCACACCTGGAGGTCTGGAATGTTCTGATGCAACCCCGTGCTGAAGCAGAGCCTACAGGTAAACGGGCAGGCAGGTACCATCAGGCACCCATATGTTTCCAGAGTAACTAAGTCTGACGTATGTGACTCTATCATAATAGCCTCTCTGACGGCTTCTTCATCTGCAATGACCAAGTACATGCAATTGTTACTCTGCAACCTCCCACACTGGCAAAGGGACAGTGGTGCTGTTAATGGCCATGCTGGGGAAACAGGCATCTCCGGACAAACCAGGACATGCGTCTCCCTCCTTACCATGTCTTTGAGAGTGATCCTACACCTGGCAGAGCCATAAATCACGTTTCCAGTGTAACTAGGAAGAGGCACTTATTAAAAGAAGAAATTCAGTAAGAACTGATAAATGAGGCTAAAAACAGTAAGCGATGGTGGGGAAGTGTGGAGAGCACATCTGTAGAAGGCAGCACGAAGCTCCTGGAATGTTGAGAGCAGCATCTTTGCAAGGTGAGCACCTCCCGTCACGTGGCGCCTACCCCCTTCCCCAGACGCGATGTGGGCCCACACCTCAGGGCAGGTGGCAGTGTCTGCCAGCAGGTAAAGTGCCACCTGGCTTGAGGTGGGTGGCGATGTCACTGAACCATGAACAGGGAGCACAGGGCAGACAGAGGGAGAAACCTAGACAAGGGGATGGGAAGGGCATTTGCACCAAGTTGGAAGGGAGAAAATTAAGGTTTAGAATGAAAACCTTAAAAATTAGGAAGTTCATATTAAAACAGTTGAACAGACCCCCTGGTCAACTGCTTACACATAGGGCTATATCAGCTCATAACAACTACAGAGGTTTTTAATACACAATACTATAATGTAGTAATATATTAATAATATACAGTAATACAGTATGATGATATAAGCTTACTATAGATACATTCTTAGCAGGCTTGCAAATCATGCCATGGTTGCTAAAGAAACTAAAATGATCAAATACACCACTTCCCAGACATGGAGGAAACGTAGATGGAAATGATTTTTTAAGATTCAGGTCCACAGTTGGCTTATATTGGAAAAAACAGAACTCTTGAAAATGTAGGGGTGGGAATTGAGGTTGGGTGTCAATTCTCATTTCTAAAAATAGGTTTTCTTTTCATCTATGGATGTCCATATATTTCTCGTAGTCCTAGAAGATTTCAAAGCGTAAGGCGTTCTAAAGAAAAGCATACGTGATCTCAAAATGGCATTTGTTTGAAGTTTGAGGCCATCTCGACAGGCGTCTGGCGGCATGCAGCGAGGGCTCTGCTGTTACTGAGAGTGTCTGCGCCTCCGAAGGGACGGGATCCACCAAATAATACAGAAAAGTACCGTCTGCTATTGCAAGTTAGGCCGATCCTGGACGTGAAAACAAAACCGCAAAACTGAAGGCACGGAAGTAAGTGTAACAAACAGTGAAGAGAGCTCTAGCTGCGACAGAGGACAGTCGCTGCTGCTTTTCACACAGCCGACGCTGCGGTCAGCGCCAACGGGAGACAACACGCATTCGGAGTGAATGCGCCCCTGAAGCTATCCACGCAACGCAGGGGGGAGACGCAGCCTTCTTGTGTCATTAAGGTCGTTTCTGAGCCTCCCTTCCTAATCTGCAGCTCCGTGTGCAGTGAAATTTCCTGTTCTACACAAAAGGGCTCTAAATATATCTTCTGGTTTTAACAATTCCAAAAACATTTGAGAAATCATAGCATGTTTTGCCTTTGAGATGAATTTTGAACCAGATTTAGGAGAAAAGGGAGCTAACATTTTAATGCATGGCATTCAGAAGCTGCAAGATTATGATGAAACTGGCATTAAAAAGTGATCAGTCAAGGCTGATACACATTCACCATATGCTTAAGGTCCTCTGATGAACATCTAAGAGAGAATCTTCCCATATTCAGGCTGGGTTGCTGAACTCTCTTTAGATTTTCCTGGAGCTAAACACACTGAAGGTCACTAGCTAGCACGGGGCTCCAGGACGCGCACACAGCAAGCCTCGCTAAGAGCTGCTACTATCACAGAGCTTTGAGGCGTGGGACGCAGACCACTTACTAGCATCACAACCATCTGGTGACAAAGCTGTACAGATACTTCAACAAGGGCCTGACATTTGAGCACGCCGACATTTGAGAACCACTTAGAAATCACCTGGGACCTTTCAAAAAAGTACCGATGCCTACCATCTGAAAATCTGATTTATGGGGTTTCTGTCAAGCGATTCAATGTGCAGGGGGCACATGCAACCCATTCTTCTAAGTAGAACATACAGTGTTACTGCATGTCTGCAGATCTGTAAAGCTGTATCTCTACACATAAACACACACAAGACAAAGTGCTCATACTTAACCTTGGCTGCTGTTGGCTCTGCTGTCAGTTCCACCCTAGAGAGTTACTAGGGCTTTTTCGGGAGCTTTACCTGCAGCACCAAGCTATTAACTTCCTGGTCCCTCATCAGCCACAAACACAACATCCCCCCGACCACGCAGCGTAGTTCAGACTTCCCACAAGCATCACGGGTGGCAGGTGAGGACACCTTCAGTGCTGTGAGAGCACACATTCTTTTATCATCACAAATTTCTACTTGTCTTTGTATATAATTGAAAAGATGTAAGCAGCCATCAAACCCAGATTCCACTGACATCATCGCCTAGGACAAAGTGGCAACAGGCGACAGTACCAGGCTTACGATGGTTAGAAGATAACGGTAAATAAGTAACAGGTGGCGGATGCACTTCTGAATCATGAGCGTGCAGCGCAGACACTGTGCCGCCCGGCGGTTGTGCGACCTTGGGCCAGCTGGAAACACGCTCTGAGCATCAGTCTCCTCATCTGTGAAATGCGGATGATGACAGAACTGAGCTCACATGATCAAGTGAAGTGAAAATGGGATCACGCCTACGGAGCATTTACTAGGTGCAGGCGTGTGCCGAGTCTTCGACGCACCCGAGAGCGGCTCATAGAAAGGGCCGTCCGGAGTGTGGAGGCTGCACCCCTGTCTTCAGGAACACATGGCTCTGAGCACGTCCCAGACTCCTGGGCTTTCGGTTTCCACGTCAGTAAAACGTAGGGGCGTACACAAACATAATGAGAGTGAAACTGGACGATGTCTAAGGCTCTGCTCTGCACCCCGATTTTGACATTCTCAAGGAATCGGTGGTGTAACGAGACAAAGGGGAAGCCGAGTCTGTGAAGGTGACTCTGCGTGCAAGGAAGGGAACGGAATTCGGCTCCTCACAGCTGGGGCCTGGGCTCCGGGGACCGCCTCTGCTTGGCTTCTCGGGAGCCTGCTCTCAGCCCACAGCATCTCTGCTGAGCCTCCTCCTCAGGGGCCGGGGATGGGACACGACCCTGGCAAAGCCCATTAGGGCCAAAGAAATTCAGCGCTGGGCCTTTTTGATCTACAAGAAAAGTGGATGTGCTTTTTCTCACAGGATATAATTTTGGAATGATACAGTCCTGGAATCTTCTAGCAGCTCTTAACAGCCATATGGGACGAGGGGCTGGAGGATGCAGCAGCACCAGTACGAAGGGGAATCACCATGAACGGATGACGTTACGAGCGAGACAGGAAGAGGGAAGCCGGGTCCTGCTCCCTCCATCTGCGTCCTGGTCTGAAGCTCCCCGGCCCAGCTCTGTCAGGGAGCCCCCCTTCTTCACTTACACCACTCTGGGTCCGTTTTCTTTCCAGTGACAGAAAGCATGACATTTGCTGATCCCCTAGGGTGTCTCTGTCCTCCCTCTAAACCCTTCTCTCTTTCTCTACCCTGTCTTCCATTGGTCCAGACTCCGGAGTTTCTCTTTAGTCTTCTCCTAGTGGAGAACAATTTGCTATTTCCTGGGAGGAAGGGCGTGGAGCAGGTCTTGCTTATTTATATACTAATAAATGCTCAAGTAACCAGAGGCCTTACATATGTATTAATTTAATTACCCACTGCCCCATACATGTGTCCAGCAGGCAGGGACAGTGGTAGGTGGCAAAACCCACTGCTACGTCCCAGAGATTGGCAGAGAGAAAGCAGAACCCGACGGCTGACTCGGTTTGGGTCAGCAGGTCTCACTAGAAGGCCTGCGCTCTGACCACCTGACCAGCACGTTCACACAGTCAGGGCGCAGAGCCCAAAGGCGCACTGCTGTCCATCAGACGGAGACGGGAGCAGGGCTGGACCCTCAGACGTGCCCCAGCATCCGCAACTGGACAAGACAGCAATCTCCAACAACGCATTTTGTGTTCTCAGAGAAAATTACTCCACTTTCAGTGTGGACTGCGGGGTGCAGAAGCCCAAGGGGGAGGAGGGAGCCCACCTCCGCCGCTCCGTCCTCTCGGCCACGTTTGCTCTTTCGTTCTCTGACCAAACACAAAGCGCCGGGCCCTCTGCAGAAATCCCCGGGCTTGGTCAGCAAGCGCTTTAGGTCATGGGCTAAGTCCGTGAGCTTCTTAAAAGCCAAAAACAAACACGCTCTATCAGAGATACTAACACGCAGCAGCAAGTTAACAAATATTGGGTGCTGGGGGATAAAGGCGGCCTGCCGTGGTGCCTGACGTCAGCAGCCATATGCAGACACTTCGGAAAGACAGTTCTGTGAGCTCCAACTTGCAGCTGTGTGTTTTCTTTGCTAAAGGTTATAGATTTTTAACTTGACGAGATAACATTTTTAAGAAGATAAAATTAGAGAACTGATGCATTTATTTCCTTTGAATGAAATGGACTCTTTAACATTCTAGAATGTTCCCTGTCTCTGTGCTCACCTCAAGGTGAACACTTAGTGCTCCTCCTGAGGTAGGTGGACACCCAACCATCTGTTCGTGCTTATTTTCTTCTCTTATTTGTATTAATTCACTTAGCCTGACCCAGCTCTAGATGAGAGAACCATCTCCAGCTTGGAGGAAGTGCCTCTCTGGCGCCCTCTGGGGGACCCACTCACGCCCAAGAGTCACACAAAGGAAGATTTGACTCTGTCCTTGTCATCTCCCACACCCTCCGTCCCTCCCAAACCCTCAACCCTTTGTGTCTGCATTTTCAGACTCCTTCTAACGCTGGTTTGGAGCCTACCTTCTTTCAACTAAAAAATAAAGGGTGTTTTTGGAACTTTCTTAAGCTCACAATTTCATGGGTAATTGTGAGCTGTTTACAGCAAGCACACAGCATTCAATTTTGAAAAGACGCTGGGAGAAATGTAATCAATTTTTAGAAAGGCAGATTCCTAAGTCTTACCCAAGACATGTTAAATCGGTCTCTGGGGGTGGAGCTGAGAATTAGCTTCTCCCACCACCATTTGGGGGGCACCGTTGCACCCATGGACGTTTGGTGTTGGGGACCCAAGTCTAGCTCTGGGAGGGTCTGCTGAGAGACTCTTGACCCAAACCCAGGGCTCCCAGACAGAGCAGTCCTGGTGACAGGGACGGCTGCCTGTCCTGTGAGGCACGGGGGCTCCCCAAGTTCAAGAGTAGGTGGGCTTTTCGGTGGGGTGACAGAAAAACAGCCAAACCAAGGGTCCCTGGCAGGACTGTCCTTAAATCACCCAGGCGGTTGGTAGCCTACCGCTCTTGTCAAAAACCTCCTGGAGAAGAAGAGTCTCTTAAAACTGGAGCCGAGGGTTTTATATGCTGAGAGTAACACGCAGATGCAGGACAAATGCCGGATGATTCTGCGTATCTCAGGTGCCTGGAATAGACATGTTCTTGGAAGATGAAGGCAGGAGAGAGACTGTCACCACACCCTGGGAGGAGCAGGGAGCTGGTGGTTAATGAGGACAGAGTTTCTGTCGAGGTGACGAAAAAGTTTCATGTACAGACAGTGGTGATGGCTACGTAACACTGTGAATGTGCTTAATGCCACTGAATTGTACACCTGTGCGTGGCTACAATGACAGGCATTATGTATACATACATTTCCCACAAAACACTGGATGGGGAAATAGATTATAATATTTTAAAATTCAGTATGCCATGAATAGTCATTTAGAAAGAAAATTTGAATGCATTCTATGATGAATCATAACCCTAGGAGAAAAGGGATTTTATCATTTGTATGAGTAGGCACATGAAGTGTGATTTGATGAGTTCCAAAGTTTTTTGTTTTTAAATTTTTAACTGTTTGCGATTGCACATATAATCGCTGGAACTGCAGAGCTAAGAGGGTCTGTAGGATTCCCTTCCCTGCCTTTCCTTTCGCAAGTTATTTGTCTGTGGCCCTGGTGCCAGGAATTATTAATGACAAAGATGGCCAAGAAACGCTGCATTTCCTGCCCAGCAGGCCTCACTGCAAAACTCCCCTGCACGGCAAAGTCAAAATGCCCCGAGGAAATGCACACCCTAAATTCTGACCATCTCCTGGCAAAGGACCCCCAACTGCCCACAGCGCCCAAGGCAGGTCCCCCTGAAGGAAACCCTCGAACCATGGGCTCCGCACGTATCTGCCCAGTTAAGCCTCACAATGGCTCTGCGAGGGAAGTAAACTATCCGTTTGCACACTGCAAGGAGAACCGGCCGACGACCACATTTGACAGATTTCGCCCATTTCGCAATTTTTTTGCCAAGGGCAAGTTGTCAGTAAACGTCTAACAGAGATGGCTTGCTCAGGCCTTTTCCCGTCTTCCTCTGCTCTGTTAGCTAATCAAAGTCCTCTAACCGGTTAATGCTCGTATCTCAGAATGCTTCAATTAAATCAAACATTAACATTTAACGTTAGCTCCCGGGAGGATTTAAACTTCAAGTTTCGACTGATTGCTTTGCAGTCGACATTAATTTAAACACAAGCAATAAAGGAACCCCCAAATAGGCAGAATAACATGGTTTTCAAGCAAAGGTAGGACAACTTTGCAGGAGAAAAGAAAACAGAGCTATAAAACCCAATAAACCATTCAGAACAACAAGGCACAGTAATCTGACTTGAGTGGAAACCTGTTTCATTTGCACCTGAGAAAAAACTACTTCAACACTTCACAGAGAAGGAAAAACGCAAACAGAATGCAACGCCCCTTCCCCCCACTTCTCGTCAAACATGAGGCTAATCTCATCACTGCTTAGTTAAGATTCAGGCTCCAACTCCTCCCGTAATTAAACTGACTCAAGAAACAGGGAAATTAAAAACCAACAGAACCAAAGCAGTTACAAGAAGCTCACACAAGTCAACCCTACGTGAGCCCCGTTTATCTGAAGAGAGAAAGGGGAGCCGTGAGCAGAGGGAGGAGGGTCCGCTGCGGTGTGCGGGCGGGGCCGGGAGGGCGGCCGAGGAAGTGAGGAGGGGGGGGGTGGGCAAGGCAGCAGGGACGGGGCCCAGAGGCTGCGCCATGCCAAAGAGTGGCTCTCAAGAGGCCAGGTGAAAAGAAAGTGCTGTACTGGAGAAAAGCACGAACGGTTTCCCACCAAGCCCCCTTCACCGGGAGGCTTGGCGCTGGGTCCCCCGGCTCACGGTGGTCTCGCTGCTCAGCCCTGGCATGTGTAGAATTAAGGGTAGGATGTTGGAGGATGGGCTGCCTGATCTTCACAATTTTAGGAATAATAGATTTTATTATCACTTGAAGTTCAACTTAATCGAGAGAACATAAAACAGTGAGAGAGGAATTTGGCATCTAGACAGAGCTCTGCCATTGGTGAGCTCCGTGACCTTGAACAAGCCTCTAATCACCTGAGCCACTGGCTTCATCTGTCAGATAAGGTTCACATCCGCGATTCTTAGCTCCCTGGCTTACAGTCAGTGCAAGACAAATTTAAAATTTAAATACAATTTAAAAAGCAAATACCACTACACACCTGTTATGAACTGAATGACTGTGTCTCCTCAAAATTTATCTGTGGAAACCCTACCCCCCAAAATGTAGTAAGAAGTGGGGCCTGAGGGAGGTAATGTGGATGACATGAGGTCCTAAGGGCAAAGTCCCCAAGAGGGAGATCATCCCGTGTGATAGCCCTGAAGGAGCCTGCTTTCCCCTCTCCATTCTCTGTCACGTGAGGACACATCAGTGAGTTGGAAGTCTGCAACCCAGAAGAGGGTCCTCACTAGGACTGGACCACCCTGACACCCACATCTCAAACTTTCAGCATCCAGAACTGTGGAAAATAAACTTCTGTTGTTTATAAGCCAACCAGTCTATGGTAATTTGTCACAGCAGCCCAAATAGACTAAAAAAAAAAAAAAGCAGACTAAATCAACTCCTATCACAACGGCTAAAACACAAAATAATGACAACACCAAACGCTGGTGAGGATGCAGAGAAGCTGAGTCCCTCATCACCACTGGTGAGAGTGTAAAACGGTACCATCTCTCTGGAGAACAGTGGCAGTTTCTTAAAAAACGAAACATCCAATCACCGTATGCCCGGGCAATCAAATTCTTATAGACGTTTATTCCAGACAAATGAAAACTTACGTTCACATGAAAATCTGCACATGAATGTTCATGGAAGCCTTATCTGTAATAGCCCAAAAAGTGGAAACAGCCCATGCAACAACTTGCGTGGCTCTCAGAATTAAGAAAAATGGAAAAAAATCTTAAAAGGCTACATCCTGTTTCGATTGTTTATACAAAACTCTTGAGATGACCAAACTGTAGAGATGGACAATAGGTTAACGGCCAGGGGTCTGGGAGGAGCGGAGGGCAGGAGG
Organism: Lepilemur ruficaudatus; assembly: GCA_963574885.1. Classification (NCBI taxonomy): domain Eukaryota; kingdom Metazoa; phylum Chordata; class Mammalia; order Primates; family Lepilemuridae; genus Lepilemur; species Lepilemur ruficaudatus. Next base: position 10,543 of record CAUYRT010000257.1, read on the forward strand.
TGGCTGCGGCTGTACAAGGTCTCACGAGCGTCCTCCCGACAGCACTGTTCTGGATCTTGACTGCGCTGGGGCTTAGTCCATTTTGTGCTGCCATAATAGAGTATCACAGACTGAGCAATTTCTAACAGAAATTTACCGGCTCATAGTTCTGGAGGCTGGGAAGTCCAAGGTCAGAGGGCCAGCACCTGGGCAGGGCCTCCTTGCTGTGCCATCCAGTGCATGACGAAGGCAGGAGGGCAAGAGAGCAAACTCGCAGCCTCAAGCCCTTTCAATAACTGCCGTTAATCCATTCGGGAGGCTCTGCCCTCGTGACCCGAATGCCTCCCATCAGCCCCACCTCTCCACACCGTTGCACTGGGGATTAAGTTTCCAACATGTGCTTTCTCAGGGACACATTCAAACCACAGCAGGTGGTGTCACACAAACCTACATGCACAAGACTGCACAGAACTACACACTCTCACACACATGTGAAACTGTGACTATCAGTGGGTGGTATCATTGTCAAATGTCCTGCTTGCGACATTATACTCCGGTTTTGCTAGACAGTATGATTGGGGGATCTGGGCAAAGCACACATGGGATCTCTCTGTATTAGCTCTTACAACTGCATGGGAGTCTCCAGTTGTCTTAACATACAAAGCCTAATTTCAAAAAGCAAATAACATACATGACAGAAAGTGTCAGTGCTGTTAGCAGAAGTCTAACACTGTTAGAAACGACGGCGCCCTCTACTAGCAAAGAATGGCTGGCTGAGTAGTGAGCAGTGAAAACTAGCTTCTCTGGATGTTTATGAGAGGAAGGGAAGAAAACATTTCTAGAACCAAGAGATGGAGCACCTCTCATCTCTTACGGATATGCAAAGAGGTTCAAGGTGTTTTTTGTTTGTTTGCATGCTTTTGTTTGTGTCCTACAAACATCTGCTGAGCCACTATTTTGTATAGAGTATTCCTTTTGGCATTGAACATAATAAAGTGAATAACAGACTCTCTGCCCGTACCCAGTTCCCAAGCCAGTGATGTGCGTCTGTGTGTACAAAGTAACATCATTTGTCTGAGCTAATGCATGTCTTCTATCAAAAAGATTCCACTTATCCAGGCACGGTGGAGGGTAGCACTATTCACTGTAATGGCATTTACAAGGCACATGAGTCAGAAGTCGTGAGGTGACAAACAGTTTTGGCCAACATAGCTATCCTTAGGCTCTCTGCACAGGCAACTGCACGAAACCGTCTATAATGTAATAATGGACACAAATTCATCTCAGGCAAGTTACCAGATATGCCTCAGCACAGCAAATGAATTTAACGGGCAGTCAGCTTGGATTTAAAATACCGTTTAGACTGAGAGTCTGAAAGAACTGAAGAAGGATGACTCACTAGCAATCTGTTGAGAGGTGAGAGGTCAGGAGTCGGAAATTACGATCCGGTAAGAAAAAGCCCAACACCACACAAGCCGCTGTGGTTAAACTAAGAAAGGACGTGCTATATGCATGAAAATCAGCATGGACTCTGAGAAAAAGAAACCATAAATAGTTTTTAGAGCAAAATGGCAAATGGAAGCACACAGACACAGAAATCATGACACCGACAGAAATAACACGAAAGACGGAATGTGGAATGGGTTTTACTTGGGTTTCCACATAATACTTAACGCAGCACTAATGTAAGACCTTAATGTCAAAGATCAAATGCTGGTCACAGAAGGAGACGTTGTGGAACTCAAACAAGACACATTTGCTGCAAGAAATTCATTGTCAGAAGTTGGTGCCTCCAAGCGGCAGGGGGTGCAATTTTCAGCCCAGCTCTCCTCCAGTCTCTCCTCACCGTGAACCACCCTTTGCTTGACCCCACATGACACCTCAGGGTCTTTACTCATTTCCTTCTCCCATCTGAAATGCCGTCCCATCTATAATTTTGGCCTGGATAAATTCCATGCCTTTTTCAAGACTCAATTTCAAGACTGTTGGGTGAAGCCATTGGAAACCACATGAACACCCAAAGCTTTTTGTTACCTCTGAAATGCAGCAGTTAATCTTGGCACATTTTGTACTCAGAATTCTAACAGAAGTCTTAATTTTTCAGCTGGACAATGTGCCCATAAAGCTAAGGCCAGGACTTTTCTTTTTTCCTTCCCTTCCAGGGGCAGAGACTGTCCGTCTTGTTCACTGGGGAACACCCAGCATCACAAACACCTTCAGCATGATGGTTGCTCAACAGATGTCTATTAAACAACACAGCAGATGAATGGCTGGGCTGATTTGAGTTTTTATGGCCATAGATGACGTTGACGACAACGGTCAAGGTAGATGTTTTGCTTTTCAACGAGAATGTCAAAAGCAGTGATGGTTTCTGGAAAATTCCACCATAAAAAGGAACCAATGACTCTATTGAAAGCAAAGACCAATGCCAGAAAAAGCATTCAAAACTTATAATAGATTGAATGGAAATCATATAAAATGAACCACAGAGTTAGAGTAGGAATCATGTGGGAAGGCAAGGTCCTAAGGCCTAAGGCCAGCAGGGGCCACGTACACGCGTCCGTAGGACAAGGACGTCTCTTCTGTAGTGGCCATGAACAGATGGTCCCACTGTGTGGGGGAAGTGTGTGTGTGTATGTGTGTGTGTGTGTGAATGTGCCTGTGTGTGTACACGCGTGTGAGAGTATATGTGTTCGTGCCTGTGCACGTGGGCATGCATGTGTGACTGCGTGTGTATGTGAGTGACACAGAAACACCGGGAGATGTACTGAAGGTGCTTGAGAATACAGGCGAACACACTAAATCACAAGCACAGGAGAGTCAACAAATTTACATGTATAAACAAATAAGAGAACTAAGTTTAGATCGAGACAAACAGGTGAGCTGACTTGTAAGCCTGCCTCTTAGACGCAACGGCTTCTTTAGGACGTACTCTAACAACGTGTGAGAGAGGCCAGCAGCCGGGCAGTCACGCAGCAGGCTCGCTCGCAGAGACAATGTGAGGAATGAGACAGCACTGGGTTCCCACATTACGGTACGGTAAGCTAACAGAGAACACCCTCCCATTACGTGCATGTAGATATAACATAATGAAACCACTTGAAAATGCATAAAGCTTGAGATAAGGGAGCTTTCTAGATACCAGAGATGAGGATATAACTCACAGTGAGAACACTCAGTTCCAGCGTAAACCTGAGCAGCTAACCGGGGTAGCAGGCCTGAATAGAGGGCCAGGGTGGTGGTCTGAGGTTGTAATGCCCTCACAGGGCAGGGTAGGACCCTGGAACTTCACAGGGCTTAGGATCTAAAACTTCAGACCCCTTAAGAAAGCCAGCACCCACACATGGATTAACCTTCCTTGAAAATGGGACTAGAAAATTCTATCTACCTGAACTGACAGTTTATCAGTCCCAAATATTCCCTGAGATGACCAGCAAAGGAGATGGAATCCCTAAGAATGAGATATGGTTATCAATGATGAACAAAGAAATTACTGATTATGTGGGTGAACTAGATAGCTGTGTTAATTGATGATGATTATGGTGACTGATGTGGGAAGGGTTAAACAAGACGGAATCAAAACACTTGCCAGGAACGACACAAGACATGGGCACGGGGATGACGGAGAGGGAAACAGCATAAAGAACATTCGATCATCCTAGAAAACGTGTACAGGGGTAAAAGGGAAGCAAAGAAAAGGTCTGGTATGTAGAAAAAACAAAATGTGATTTTAGGAATCGTCAAAGTGTATCAGCATAGTTGACCTTTGAACAACGTGGAAGTGAGGGGTGCTGACACCCAGGCAGTTGAAAATCTACGTATAACTTTTGACTTCTCCAAATTTAACTATTAATAGCCTTACTGGTAGTATAAACAGTTGATAACACATACTTTGTATGTTGTATGTATTATATACAGTATTCTTACAGTAAAGTAGACTAGAGAAAATAAAATATTAAGAAAATCATAGGGAGGAGAAAATGCATTTATGGTACTGTATTCATTGATACCATAAGTTACATCATCTGTTTACAAGATGGACCATCTGTCTGAAATGGTGGGCAGCCCTTCAATCCACAGCACGTACCAAGCAATTCAACTTTTTCTTGGAACATTCTGACTTTTCTCTGCTTCTTGGGAACACTTCCAACATCACTACTGGCACTTTCCATGGGTCCCATGGTGTTATTCAAAGTTTATGGTACTAAACCAAACATGGTGAAAAATACTCAACAACCTCAAGAGATCGCTTTTTACTGTGATATACAACTTACTGGAGAGATGAAACTGCTCACACAAAGAAGACTAGCATCACATGGCATCTTATTTTTATTTTTTATTTTTTGAGACAGAGTCTCACTCTGTTGCCCGGGCTTGAGTGCTGTGGCGTCAGCCTAGCTCACAGCAACCTCCAACTCCTGGGCTCAAGCGATCCTCCTGCCTCAGCTTCCTGAGTGAGTGAGATTACAGACACTTGCCACCTCACCTGGCTAATTTTTTTTTCCATTTTTAGTAGAGAGGGGGTCTCCCTCTTGCTCAGGCTGGTCTCAAACTCCTGAGTTCAAGTGATGCTCCCGCCTCAGCCTTCCCGAGTGCTAGGATTACAGGCGTGAGCCACCCCACACAGCCAAAGTGGATACTGGCAATACTTGAGCTCACCACAATAGCAGCAGGAGGTGACTACAAAATTATTACAGTAATACAGTATGTGCTACAGTTAATTTTAAGCAGTTATGGTTTAATACAGCATCTCTACATATGTTTACATTTCTCTTAACTGTGAATGGTGCTATGTATGGTCTATGAGTGTTGCTGTACATATTTTGATAAATTTCAACTTTTTATAATGGATTTACATATATTTTATGGTAGTAAGTAATAAAATAGACTATTATACACATATATTTTATGCATTCATTACACTCCTAACTTTTTCTTAATTTTTTCAATATTTTTAGGATATGTGGTTCATCTCAAATTATCGCAAATCTCCCCCCAAATTTCCAATATACTTATTGGGAAAAAAAACCCATGTGCAAGTGGACTTGTACAGTTCAAACCGGTGTCGTTCAAGGGTTAACTGTAATCATAAAAATTACAGGCAGATTAAATTCTTTAAAGTTAGATGTTTAAAAACATATGTGATTCAGAAAAGACACAATTAAATCATAAGAACTAAGAAAGGTGTTAACAAGGGATAGGTAAAAATATTCCAGGCAAATAACCAAAACAAAAGTAGTGCGATTATACTATCAGCAGACTAGGATGACTTTGAAACAAATAAAAATTAAAAACACCCACCACGTTGGGATACAGAGGGATACAGAGAGTAGCTGGTTAATGATAAAAATAAGTAAGTGATTGAAAAGCTGTAACAATCCTTAACTTGCAGGCATTTAACAACATGGCTGAATAACACATAAGGCAAAGTGGACAGATTACAAGATTCTCAATACACTGACATCAAAAATTGACAGATAAAAGAGATAAAATGTAGCAAGGACAGAGAACATTTCAACAATGTAACTACTAAGCTAGGGAACAACTGTAGGGTCCTAATTCAACAGTTATAAATTCATCCTTTTCATAAAAATTGACCAAGCAGTAGACCTACAGAATCACATATACCTAAAATTTATCTCAGAGTACACTTTGATTGCATTCTAATCAATCAGGAAAATTCCTCATTTATTAAGAAATCAGTACCCTTTTCCTTAAAAGGGTAACACATATATTTGGAAACTAAATAATACATGAGCAAAAAATTATAATTCAAAATATGAAATATTTAGCATTGAATGCAGTAAGACAGCCCATATCAAGACTCAGAGATGGAGCTAGAGTAACAGAGGAAAAGTCACACCCATTTTCTCATAGAAATAAGATTGAAATTATGTGATAATTTTATCTCAAAAATTAAAAATTAGAGTAAATTTAAAGATAACAGAAGGAAGGAAACAATGCAAGAGCAGGAATTAATGAGGGATAAAACAAAGATGAAAATAGGACATAAAAACCAAAGCATAGGTCTCTGAAAATACAAATATACAAAATTATATCAAAAATTATTAATATCAAAACAGAAAAGGGACAAGCAATATTAAGTATAAAACACAGGGTATAGCTACATTAGAAATATATGAAAACATACGAACAACTTTAGTATACTAATTTTGAAAACTTAAATGCGACTGGTAATTTTCTAAATAAGTACTAGACTTGACTCAGGAAGAAATATACTTGAATAGAACTATAACCATTAAAGGAACCGGAACGGTAGTTTAAGAGGAACTTAAGAATCGTAAGAGGATCAGGCTCAGCTGGAAGAGATGCCCCTTGCTTATATAACTGATTAAGAAAAATAATAATAAAAAATATGAAGACTCTAAAACATATCTAGCACATATCTAGACATTTTATTTAGGTAAGTCATTATAGTAATGGCTTAAACAAAAAGAAACAATATGATTACCTGTATATACACAGAAAAATAAATCCTTGAAAATACAACACACATTTATAATTCAAAATACAAACAAAATTAAAGCTAGGGATAAAGGACTTTATTAATCTTTGAAAGAACAGGTGCAAAAAGCATATAAAATCATGCCTAGAAATAAGAAGATAAAAATATTCATTTTAAATCAGAAAGATGATTAACTTGCATGGCATCGTGGTTTCTAGGCTAACATTGGACTGAAAATAGTAGCTGATGCAGTAAGGAAAAAAACAAAAAAGATGTGGAAGGTAAGGCAGAAATGAAATAGCCATTGATTTCAAATGTCTATATAAAATCTCCAGGAGAATCCAACCATTGGAACTTAATAATTAAACTGGTAACTTTACTATATACGATTCATATTAAAGAGTCGTTAGCAGGGCTGGGTGTGGTGGCTCACACCTGTTACCCCAGCACTTTGGGAGGCTGAGGCAAGAGGATTGCTTGAGGCTAGGAGCTCAGGACAAGCCTAGACAACATAGCAAGACCCCATCTCTACAAAAAATTTAAAAAATTATCTGGGTGTGGTGACTCATGCCCTTAGTTGCAGATACTCAGGAGGCTGAGGCAGGAGGACTGCTTGAGCCCAGGAGTTGAAGGCTGCAGTGAGTTACCATCATGCCACTGCACTCCAGCCTGGGTGATGGAGAGAGACTCCACCTCTAAATAAATAAATAGTCATTAGCATTTCCATTCACTGATAACAATCAGTGATTAAAAATAAAGAACTAGTTTATGCTATTTAAAAATTATATAGAAATAATTATTTTAAAATATATTTGAGACATTTATGGTATTACAACATTTTATTGGAAGACTTAAAAGAAGACCTACCTATTTATGCTATATACCATACTCCAGGGTGGGATAATTCAACATCATGAAGTTGTCAACTGTCCCCAAATTAGTATCTCAATTCAATATAATTTCAATAAAAACACCAAAGGGATTTTAATAAAATCTGAAAGATTATTCCAGATTCATATGGAAGAGTAATGGGCAAATTAATAGCCAATGCAATTTTTAAAGAGAAGAATTAGAAGAAAGGACTCAGCACACCAGGTCCAAAAATTGATCATACAGTTAGAGTGCTTGAAAAGTTCGGTGCTGTGTAAGGACAGATCAACAGAAGAGAAAAACAAGGAGTGGATCCTGCATCCAAGGCAGAGTACATGGCCATTAATGCAATAAAAACTACCAGGAAATGATGGAACAATTTAATGAATCATGATGAAAAGTCGACGCTCATCAGCTTTAGTATAGGAGAAAAATAGAGTTACAGTCTTTCTTCACAACATAAATAAAAATAAATTCCAGAAAGATGACAGACCTAAACAAAATTCATACTCTTTAGAAGCAGCACACATAGGAGACTGTTTTTCATTTTAAAAGTAAACTTTAACCAGAAGAATAACACATCCAGAAAAAGTACACAAATCACGTATGCAGTTCAATGAATTTACAGCTAGTGTGAACACTGCATAAATCAAGAAAGATAATTTCTTGATAATTTGATCAGACACGAAGACATGACTGCACTCCTCTAACCCTGCGTCCCACCCTGACTTTCGTCTCCATAGATGAGCTGCAGCACTGCTGACTTTGTGTAAACTGAACCATTACGGTTTCATTCTTTTGTGTCTGACTTCTCTTTCTTAACATTATTCTGATGGAAAAAGATTTTAAGAAACAAATAAATAAAAATGGAACAGAGCGTCCGGAGGCTTGGAACCATATAAACGATCCAAGATGCGTATCAGCACAGACCCCGAAGCAGAAACGAGAGAACGGGACACGAGAGCCACGTGAAGAGATGAGGGCTGAATGGAAGACGAGGAACAATAGACCCGCTAAACCCACAGAACCCCAAACCAACTAAACTTGCATCTGTGCACGTAGTATTCAAACTGCTGAAAACTAAAGATAAAGTTAACATCTCCGATGCATCCAGAAAGGGAGAAAACACCTGTACAGGGGAACAAAGATAGGCATGGCAACAGCACCCTCCTCAGAAACAAGGAGATGACACAGTTAAGCACTGAAAGAAAAAATAACCTATCAGTCTGGAATCCTTTACCCAGCAAAAACATCTTTAGAAAATGAAAGTGAAATGAAGAATCCTTCAGATAAACAAGAGCTGAGAGAACTCCCTGCCAGCAGACCAGCACTGCAGTGTTAAAACGTGTTCTTCAGGCAGAAAGAAAACGAAGCCAGAGGAAATCTGCATCTATAAAAAAGGATTAAGAACTAAGAAATAGGTCTGTAAATACAAAGCTATTTTTTCTTATTTTAAAGATAGCTGATTTTCTCAACTGAAAATAATGCCGGCGTATTACAGGCTTAAGCACAGGTAGAAATGAAACGCACGGCCAAATGTCAGCAGGGCGACGGGGCGCAAGGGTGCGGCTGTGGGGCTCGTGCACGCCATGGCGAGTGCTGTGTCATCTGAAGATAAACTGTGACAAGGTAAAGATGTTCATTGTAAACACAGAGCAGCCACTGAAAGGCAAAACAAAGGGCTTGTTAATTCAATAGTGAAAATAAAATGGAATAAAAAGAAACTCAAGTAACCAAAAGAGGACAGGAAAAATTAAACCAAACATCAGAAGGGATGCATAAAAGATGCAAATAGCAAATGGTGGATTTAAACCAAACCTTGTTGATAATTATATCAAATATAGTATGAATATGCCCAATAGAACGGTTTAAACCAAGTGTCAGTAAATACGATCTTGAAAGGAACAGATAATAAATGCTTTAGGTTTTGCAGCTCGTAAGTCTTTACTGCAACTACTTTAGTAGTGCAAAGATAGCCTTAGACAATACCAAATGCTCATACACGTTTTCCAATAAAACTTTATTTAAAGAACCAGCAGTGAGCTAAATTTGGCTCAGGGGTCACAGTTTGCTAATCCCCCATCTAAACCTTCTGTTTAAAGTGCAGAGATTGTCAAATTGGGGGGGGAAAAAAAAAAGAAAGAAAGACCTTAACTATATGTTATTTACAACTGCGGTCCCCAACCCCCGGGCCACAGCCTGGTACCAGTCTGTGGCCTGTTAGGAACCAGGCGGCCCATCACCACCTGAGCTCTGCCTCCCCCGTCCCCTCCCATCTGTGGAAAAATTGTGCTTCTTTGAAACTTAGGAAGATTGCCTAAAGTTTACATTTCCCAAAAAAGCTGGCAACCTGGAGTCAGTCACCAGCAGCTGAACAGCTTTCGCTGGGAGTAGGCCCGGCCCATCCGTGAGATAGTTTTACAAAGAAAACATCTGACCTCATAGAGACGAGTGAGGTTGAAGTGTCACGGCACAGATGAATGTTCGCCAAACATGAGGGACTGAAGAGAACACGCTTGAGCCCAGATTCAGTTCTTTGGCTCTGCGAGTGCCCATGATTCTAGGAGGGACTGGGGCTGGTCTTAGAGGCCCACACTGGAGTGAAGGGACTTGGCTGAGAAAGGAAACAGAGGTTCCTGCCTTCGCTCTGCCACGAGTTAACCACCTGAGCCACGTTTCCTTCACATACAAATAAAACGAGGGTAATATCTGCCACTCTGTCAACTACACGTGGTTATTTTTTTGAAAGAGAAGAGGTAAACGACATGAAAGCACTTTGTAACTTCAAGACAGTGTGGCAGTCCTTGGCCAGACCTGTGGCCCTGCCCTCTGTACCCACCGTGGGGCCTTCGTCCGCCCCTGATTCTTACTCTACAGGGAGGGCAGACAGAGCTCTCGCGGGAAGCATCCGCCTGCTCTTTCGTGTGCTTGGGTTGTACTTATTTGCAAGTACGCACTGCTCTGTAAAGTGCCGGCGTCCAAATCCATACCATGCACATTCACGGGGTTCATCCCCCAAATAAGGTGCAGCTGTCGTCCAGCTCTGCCACTGGGAGAGCCCAAAGCCACTGCTGCAAGGTCTCCCCCAGAGGCAATGGTGAGCTGCTCCCAGCGCACCTTCACCACTCAGCCCTTCATTCCAGGGCCCGCGGCAACACTAACCATCAGCAGTAGAGGTGGTGGTTTCACGGTACGGTCCCTAAGGATGGATTTACCAAATAGGAGTTTATAGAATTAAGATCAACAAGGACACAAAGTGTCACAAAAACACAAACAAATGACAACCCTAGACAGTTCCCCGAGCATCCTCACTCACTCGCGGATGCATACAGGTTGTGCCGGCCTACTCTCAGTCACAGCGGAGCTGAGCTCCGGACACAGAGACAGAAGCAGTGCATATCATCTCTTGTTAGCCTCCCTGAATCACAAAGAGGTATTTGGCAAGCCTTTCACTGGAACTGTGTTCAATTGTTTCCAGAGGATAACTACAGCCTTTTGTCTAACAGAGCTGCTGTAATCTATTTATAAGGTTGTTAATTTCATGCACCAGTGTTTTGTTGTTGGAATCAGTGACACCAACAAACTCAGGCTGGCAGCTGGAAACTGAACAATAATCTGGCAGCTCACAGTCCATCGCATCTGGGATCTGCACAATGGCCAAGGACTGGCTGCAACAAATAGCCCAACCTGGAAAGAACTTTTGCTCCGCGTAGGTTACATCTAGAAGTTCAGTGTTAGATTGTTTCAATCAGTGTTGATTTGTCTGTGCTTCTTGGTATGGAAATCAGGGCTTAAGATTTAAATGTGCTTATGAAATGTGAAGGAGCTCAGGAAATTTCGCCCCAAAAATAGGATTCCTGGGTAGAAAGAGCATTTTGAATTCCAGGCCCTTTGACATCAAAAAGCTTTGCAAGGGCTTTCCCTCTACCTGCATAAACCAGACTGACCCGATCAGAGGATCCTCTCCCTGTGACCTCAGTATATTGTAAGAAAGGAGATCAAGAATGCACCAGGCTGGGCCCAAACCATTTAAGTATAACACCTGTCCCTCCCCTTGGGTTCATTTAATTTGCAGAGACTCACTTACAAGTCAATCTGTCCCCCCATCCATTTGTCCTCCCTAGCACCACTGTCACCCCTAAACAGAATGACCTGTACTCCTCATCTCCTCCCCTCCCAAAAGACAGGTATAAAAACACCTGAACTTCACTGGGTATGGGTAATCACTCCGTGATTCTCCTGTGCACACGGTAAACACACTTTCTCTTATTAATCCGCCTTAACTGTGAGTCGATCTCTCAGTGAACTTTGGGGGAAAGGGCATGTTTCCCCTCCCCCTTCACAGGCAAGCACAGTTTCATACATTGTCAGACAATGCCGGCCTCTCATTCAGCCCCCAGTTGGTAAACAAGCATCTCACTGTTTTAATAGAAGCCTAACCAGAAGACAATTGCCAAGTTTGTTATTTCTCTTAACTATTAGCTATGGGCTGAATTGTGTCTCCCCAAAAAAGATATGTTCGAATCTTAACCCCCGGGACTACAGAATGTGACAGGTAGGATCTGTCCAGAGGTGATCAAGTTAAAGTGAGGTCACTGGGGTGGGCCCTAACCCAATATGCCTGGTGTCCTTACAAAATGGGAAGATTTGGACAGACAGGTGCGTGCACGCACACGCATGCACACACACACACACACACGGAGGACACCACGTGCAGATGAAGGCAAAGATTTGGGTGATGCTTCCACGCACCAGGGTTTGTGCCAGCAAAACATCCGACACGAGGAGAGAGGCTGGAACCGGTTCTCCCTCACAGCCTCGGAAGGAGCCCACCCTGCTGACACCTTGACCTGTGTCTTCTAGCCTCCAAAAATGTGAGAGAATAAGGTTTTGTTGAGCCACCCAGTCAGTGGCACTTTGCTACGACAACCCTAGCAAGGAAAACGCCCTGCAAGTTTTACCTCATCAGATGCTCAGCCAGGAGGAGCCAGCGCAGTCAGCCTTTCGTCGCCGCTCTCCCCCTCCCCCATCCCCCCTCCCTCTCTATCTCTCTCTCTGTCTGCTCCCCCATCTCTGTCTGTCTCTCTCCCCCCCTCTCCTTCTCTCTCTCTCTGACTCTCTCCCTCTCTGTCTGTCTCACTGTGTTCAAATCGCACCAGCTTTCAGTGCCTGGCACAGGTCCCATCTCCCTCCTCAAGGTCTCTCTGCACGTCCGTCCTTCCCTCTGCCTCCAAGTACTAAGAAGTCTTGCTGCTGCTTTTGGAATTTAATGACAGTGAGGCAGTTTATTAGATAATAGCCTTATAGTGACATTAGCAACTTTTATTAGCTAATAACTTCACAAATACTTTATTCATACCCTTCTTTCTCCCTGGTGTTTTAAAATTTCTGAAAATAAAACCAATGGACCTATAAAAAAGTCCCTCCAGAAATTTTGCATTTACATTTTGTCTCAAGCAGAGCAGGGCACTATTATCTTCCTACCGTTGTTCAGATCCCCTCACGTGTGCAGCTAAGATTCAGATCGGCATTTAGGACTTTTCGTTCCCAGGACGTCTCTCCCAACAGCAGATCCTTGCGTGCATTGTTTCTCCAATGTTTCTTCCCACGTACTCTTGCCTCAAGGCCCAGCTCAACAGCCATTTTTTTGGAGGTTTTCCCCACAAATCCCGTTTTCCTCTTGCTCTCCATTGCCTTAACACCACTGCCTAACACCTTCATTCAGAGCAGATAAGGACACAAAGACTCTGTGGACTTCCTTTAAGGTCTGCTAAAAATTGTGCTCGAATATGTTAGGATTAGCAGCAGTGAGGGCAGCTAGGAAATCAATTCCTGGCACCCGGAGTCATCTCCTGTCCCTCCCACCCCTTGGAGCACCCAGCTCTGCACTCAGCCAGCAGGAGATACTCACGGCATTTTTCAGTGAAAGTGTGAAGAAAAAAATGGAACAGTTTTACTTCAGTAGTTTTTGTAATTTGGGTCAAATGCCCTTTTCCTTTTCATGACTAAAATGAATACCTGATCCTGGAAAAAGTAAGTACTACACTGTTCTAAATGTGAGATACGAGTTTTTATGTGCAAAGAAAAATGCTTCAAAGTGCAGACTCCACTCGGATGTCAGACCCCATCAGGCATAATATGTTAACGGCAAGTGCAGCACGGCCCCCTTTGCGAAGACAGCCCGCGCCTGCCTCTGCCTGCCTGGCTCTCCCCGGC
>CAUYRT010000259.1:0-39691 GCA_963574885.1 Lepilemur ruficaudatus
TCACAGCTTTTATAGACAAGAGAAAGGGGAACACCCAGTCACAATGCAAATTAGGTGAAAAAAGGACTGACCAATCAGGAAGCATTTGGGGAGTTACAGCTTGCAGTTCTCAATTAGGTCTGGTATGTAAATGAGGCATCCAAAAGCATCCAATCAGAGGGATAGCAGATGCAAAGCCACGTCATTGGCTGTAAGGCGAAACTTATCATTCCTGGGAAACAGAAACTTAACTTCAGCTATGAGGGGGAGGGTAAGGCTCAGGCATAGGAAATCAAGGCAATGGCCGGGCCTCTTGGCTCCGGACAGGTGGATACCTAAACTTGTTAAGTGACTTTCAAAATATATCTACCTTTAAGCTGAAGGAAGTAGAGATGTGGTGCCATTAATGAAAGATTAATCCGTTTAGCAGATTGCAAAGCTAATGCAAAAGCTAAAATTTCTACCATGCCATTTGCTAGTGCTACTGATTTTTAAAAAAGACACCAACCTAGGACTCAGGCAATGAAGCATTTTCTATCTCTCTGGTAGTTTGGCTCTGCTTCCTTTTATCTACTAGGCAGGGAGGGGGATGAGGTGTTACAGAATCAGGAGAAAAGGGGATTTAAATCTGTATCTAAAAATCATCTCAGGAGTAGTGAACTCATCTCAGCCTCATGCTGGTATCTCTTTGCCTTCTCCAAACAAGAAGCATCCTGTCTTCAGAATGCACATTACCAATGCATTTGGAAGCCACACCATGTCCAGTGGTTCAGAGTTCTAATTTTTTTCAGAATAACAATATAAGAGAAAGTTAAATTATTACAAAAGAGGAGTAATAGAAGTAACATAACTCGAAATAAATAAGATCTTAAAAAGCTGAATTAAGAACCTCTGAAACTGCTGTCTTACTACCAATTTGAGAAAGATTAATGTGTCTTAGAAAAAGGTATTTTGCCATGATTTAAGATGTGGAAGGATTCTGGGAGAGTTCAGGTGGAGACTTCCAGAACACTGGCCTATTAAAATGTAGTGAAGGATATACTTATTCACTCTCTCCATCTCCTTCCCTCCTACTCACCTCTCAGCCAGCCCCACACTGGCTTCCTCCCCTACATTCCAGCAAAGCAGGTCTCACTAACATGCCCGTTGTCTCCACAGTGCTAAATCTAATGGTCCTGTTTGGTTTTTGTCTTTCTAATTAGTTATTCCTCATTTTCTAGCTCTCTAAGGAGCATTTGACATAGCTAACCACTCCTTCTTTTTGAAACACTTCCTTGTCTTAACTTCTGTAGTGACACATGTTTCTGGTTGTTCTCAAACTCCCTGGTGGCTTCTTCTCAGTGTCCTTCAAAAGCGTTATTTTCCTTCCTCTAGCAATTAAACAGCTCATGGTATTGTCCTGGGCCCTCTTCTCATCTCACACTATTTTGTCTCTCTGCCTTTTTCATCTAACATTCACTTAAATAAAGTGGTTCAAATAACCAATGGCTTCCATTGTCATCTTTTAATTTCCATTCTTGATGATTCCTGCTCTGGATGTGTCTATCTTCTTGGATTTCTCAACAGCAGCACCTCAAATTCTAAACAAATCTAAAACCAAAATGATGATCTTACAACCCCAGACTTTCCTCTCAAGGGCTTCTTATCTCAGTGGCTGGTACCATCATCCATTCAGTGTTAGGAACCCCAAATCTACAGAACCTTTCCTCATTGACTCCCCGGTTTTTCATGCACCATCAAATCTCGTCCATTTTCCCTCTCAAAAAGCCATCGGCACTGCCCATCCTCTCCCTCTTCACCACACCCTGCTGTGGTCTTTTCCTCCACCATTGCCCGCTGGGGCCACCACAGTACCAGTACCAGCCAGACTGGGCTCTCCATTCTCTCCCTTGCCCTCTGGTGATTTGTTCTCTGTGAATTATCTTCTCCAAACACAATCTCATCATGTCAGTCCTGTACTTAAAACTCTTCAGTTACATCTCACTTTTGCTGGACAGAGATTTAAATCCCAAATATGTCCTAAAATATCCCCTGCGATTGTATCTCCAGCCTCGTCCCACAGCGCACATCCCCTTGCTCTCGGCTCTCTGTTAACATGGACCTTCTTCCCCTTCTTAGGATGCATCCTCATGGAGCCTTGGCACATCTCTATCTGGTGACTTCTGCCACCCCACTCAATCCCTCTCTCCCCTTTCCCTGTGACTATAGCTCCACGAAGCAAGGACGATGTCTGTCTGCTCCCCAGTGCTCCCCTAGCCTCTAGCTCGCTCTTTGCCTAAGAACAGATACCATGAATATAATGATTGAATGATCACCACCTTTAGCTAAATGATTGGGTCCTTACGCCAAGTGGGACCACCCCTCTGTGAAGAGAAGGGTCTTCACTCTCGCCTTCCCTGCCCTGGGGAGGAGGGATGTCTGCTTTCAGAAAGCAAGTGGTTTGGTATTATCAATTAGTTTGAATAAAAAGTACTTATTTTTTCAATTAATTAATTCACCGCAGATAAAGTACTAGGGGAAAATGTATTAACTGTAACTTACATTATGCTGGGGATGGAGGAGGAAGACCAGATTGTACTAAAAAGAAAGAACATTACAGACAATTTGCAATACCCGAAGCATTTTCAGATATTATCTTATGTAATTTTTCAGAACAACCCTATGAGCTAGCTCTACAATTGCTTCCTTTTTACAGATGAAACAAAGGCACAGAGAGGTTTGAAAATTTAGCTATGGCTGCACAGTTAGTAAGTGGTAGAGCCAGGATTGGAATCCAGACGGGTACAGGCAACCCTCCTACCCTCCATGCCACACTAATCCTGGCGTGCTAGGCTTTCCAGGCCCAGAAACAAGGAGGAGGGGGCCAATTACAGGCCTGACAGCACAGGTCTGCACCAGCCTAATGCAGGCTGGACAGCACAGGTCGACACCAGCCCAATTACAGGCCTTACAGCATAGGTCTACACTAGCCCAATGCAGGCCTGATGGCACAGGTCTACACCAGCCCAATGCAGGCCTGATAGCACAAGTCTACACCAGTCCAATTTCAGAGGCCTTGTTGTAGGGGGTAACTTTGTTCTAACACTCAGCTACAGAGGTAGCATGCCTTACAAAAAGGGCCCCCAAGGTGACAGGTACCCAGATTACACTTGTACTTTGTATTTCCTGAATTTTCCATCTTGGTCGCATGGGGCTTCAGGTCTACCCAAACAATTGAAGACACTTCCCCAACCTGCCTTGGAATAAGTCTTGGTTTTGTTTCAAATCCCTTGACCCCTATTTTACTCTTTCAAACTAAAATGGAAACTTCCGTCTGAATCTATGTGATAATTGTAAAACTATGATCCGTGACCACATTAAAACTAGTTAAGTCACTCTTGATTATACCGATGCCTGAAGAACGTACCCTGAGTGTTTAAGTTCTCTTGATTCTTTACCCAGGTGGATAAAGGGGCTGGAAGATGACAAGCAGGAGACAGATGTGCATTACAACTCCCTGACTGGAGAGGGCAACTTCAACTGGCGCTTCCTGTTTCCGTTTAAGTATCTCCCAGCCGAGAAGCAAATGGTCATTACCAAGAGGGAGAACATCTTTTCCTTAGAGAAGACAGAGTGTAAGACTCCCGCTGTGCTGGTGCTCCAGGTTTGGGATTTTGAAAGGCTGTCCTCGGATGACTTCCTGGGTAAGCCAGTGGCTTTGTCAAGCACATATTAATAAGGGTTTTGTCTCAGCTTTTGGAGAGCTTGGCCTGATTCAGTTACAAGAATAACAATTTCAGTGCTATCTATGATAGCAAAATAATTGGAAACAGCCCTAATAGCCATTAACAGGGGATTGGCTAAATTAGTGATGGAGCATCCATACGGTGGACCACTGCATATTCAAACAGACTTAAGTTGATCTTGCTCTACCACTAAGAAGTCATTAAACTTTGAGCTAATTACTGGTCCACTCTGTGCCTTAGTTTTCCTTAGTTGTACAATAATCTTACATACTTTAGAGGGTGCTGGAGTGGTACATGTGACAACACAATTTAAGAACAAACCATAGTGCCTCATACATAGCAAGCACTCAGTAAGCGATAGCCCCGCAGCCATTCAAAATATGGGAATATCTAATGAGTTGGAAAGTTGTGCAGGATGTATTAAGTGAAAAGGGAGTGTGAAAAACAACCAGTTTCTGTAAAATACATGTTTATATGTATAGGAGAAAGGATAGTCATAGGCAAGCAGAGAGAGAGAGAGAGAAGGGCTAAGCATCAACTTTTGGGGGAATCAAATTATGGAAAATTTTTATTCTCATTTTTTTTTTGCTCATGTCCATGCTCTAAATTTTCCACATTCAACAAACATTACTTTATAATAGGAAAAAGTTGTTAGAGAGATAGAACTCTCTCACAGCAATGCCTTACTCTGCCTTGTAGTCACTCGCTGAAAAACCAGTGTTGGGAACCCACTAAGGTCCACTTCCTGTCCTGGAGAGTAGACACAAAGACAGTACGACAGTCCCCACCTGGAGGAGCTTAGTGGACTCAAAGAAGGAGGCGAGGTGGGGGAAGGAGGGCTCTCTTAGGGTTGTCAGGGCTAAAGCAGGGGAAGCTAAGGCACATAATGTGGACTCTGGAGCTGAGCTCAGGGAGCAGAGAAGGTGCCCAGCAGTAATGACACCTGAAACTGAGGCTTGGAAGTTAACTATTGTAGCTCTGCTCTTGTATTCTACCTGCTACCATGGTATTAATCCTTTGAGGGCGCCGAACATGTCTTGGTCATATTCATACTCCCAGCACCTAGCACATGGTTGTGATCCAGTGTGGTACTGATTGAATGACTGGTGAGTGAGGGGTGAATGAATGAATGGTCGGATGGATGAATGAGAATGGTGATCAAAAAGCTCTTCCATAACTTTTAAGAAACCCTTCCATAACTATGGGCATCTCTCCATAGGCTCCCTGGAAATGAACCTCAATAGTTTCCCTCGAGCAGCCAAGTCTGCCAAAGCCTGTGATCTCAGCAAGTTTGAAAATGCAAGTGAGGAGAACAAGATCTCTATATTCCAGCAAAAGCGTGTGCGTGGCTGGTGGCCTTTTGCTAAAAGCAAAGAACTCACAGTAAGTGACAGCGGTAGGAGGTGGGGGCATGGGGGCAGTCATGGGGCATCATGCTCTTCTAATGAGTCACATTGTGAACTTCAAGTTAAGTGCCTTAAAGTGACATGAGCCCTTTATGCAGAGGTTCTGCTGAGAAACAAGATTTTTTTTAAAGCTCTGTAAATGCATTAAGGTTTCTAGAGTTCAGCATACTTGATTTAATAGCTATCTATGTTGGTGTGGTTTTCTATCATTTTGTTCTGAACTTACACCCCTGGCATTAAATTTTTTTCCAATATTTCTTAAAATTATGCATAAGGTCCTGAATAATGTACAATTTCAATGTAACTACCTCATCCCTTCACCCTTAAATGTGAGACATGATTTAAAAAGCAATCCATCCTTTTAAAACTTCCTTGGGAGGGTGACAGCAGGAAGAGCCAATTATCCCTTTCCCTGCATTGCTAACTTGGTCCACACTATGTGGCATGAGTTGTAGGAATTTCTGACCTTTCACAAGCATTAGGAAGAAAATTTCTTCTTCCCTTCCTTTCAACCCCTTCATTGATCCTCTGTAAGGAAGGAGGGATGACTTATGTGACCAGTGAGGTTGAGAAAAGGCACTGAGGCTGCACAGATGGGCTCCCTTCTCTGCTGCCAGCCTCCCCTTGGGGTGAGTGCACTCTCCCCTCTGCTCCTCGTGCCTTGTGGCAAAAGCGTGCCCAGGACAGGACCTTTCTGGTAGCAGGTCTGGATAGAGACCTATTTCTCTCTCTGCTCTAAGGGACCCGTGGGTTTGAGGAACAGGTTTCCTTTATACCTCCCTGGGTAGATGGCAGCTGCTCATCTGAGCCCAGGATGTCTAGTTTTATTATTTTTTCTGGGAGTTTTTCTCTTCCCTCCAATCTCAATTTAATCCCTTCAGTTGGTGAAGAGACTGAAGCTGCAATCAGGTTCCTTCTTCCAATTCAGTTCCTCTCAAGTACTCAGTCAGGGCTGTGAGCCTCTTGGTTGGTTCCGGGTTTCAGGGCTTAGCACATAATAGATGCTCAATCAGTATTTGTTGGATGAATGAATGAAATCAGTGATGAATGAGTCATGGCCTCTACCCTCAACCAGCTTAGAGTCCAGTGAGAGGGACAAGTGTCTCAACAACCTAGTCATGCATGAAGTAACCAAAGTGTCAAATGCAGGGAGAGAACAGAGAGGAGGGAGGGATCCAGTTGTCCCTGAGGGAGCTGGAGGGCCAAGCAGGGCAGAGCATGCATGAGTTTTTCAAGAACAAAGGACAATAAAAAAGGCATGTTCTAGATGAGGAAGAGGGCAGGTGTCTGCTCCAAGTGGAGGAAACCGATGGGCATAGGTTGAAGGCACGAAGTAGTCCCGTGGGGAAGACCAACCACCCTCTGATCAGACTCACCAGTATGAGGTGGGAAAATGGGGATTGCCAAGTCCAGAAATCCAAATTCTTGTCTTTTGACATAATTCTACGTTCTGTAAAATAGTAAATAGTAATTATAGATGCTTATTATATAATAGAAGTCATCATAATCATTACAGTTTATATCCCTTTAGATTTTGCCAAATGTGTACAGACCCACCCTCTGTTATTTCATTTGACCCCAGTTAACTCTTAATTTTCCATTTATTTATTTATTTCTTCATTTCATCCAACAAACATTTACTGGGCATCTATTAAATGATTAGCCCTGGGAATAAAATATGAGTAATACAGACAAGGTCTCTGTCATCACAGAGCTTACAGTGCAAAGTCAAGGACAGACAGGCAGACACACACATGCAAAGACACACACTCCAAGAGAGCAGTTACTTAGAATAAGGGCTGTGCAGGTGACGAAGTGCTGAATTAAAGCATATTCAGTGCAGAGATTTCCATTCAGTCCGGTGGTAGGGGACGGCCTTTCTGTGGCTATGAAGCTACTACTAAGTTGAGACCTGAAGGATGAAGTGTAGGGAGCCACCAGGAGAAGCAGGAGGAAGAGCACATGTGGCTAGTGAGGGCCGTGCTGGTGATGTGGAGAGGACACCAGGGCCAGATGGTGCAGGTGACTTTGAGTTTCACTCTCAGAAGAGAGCTCCTGTGTGGGTCCCAGCGGGGAGGTGAGGGGACCTCACTCCCGGAGGAAACACAACCCCTCTGCTGTGCGGACAATGGGCAGAAGAGAGTCAAATCTGGAGAAAGAGAGAAGGACAAGACGGAGATGCAGGGAAAAGATGTGAACGGGTAAAAATGTGCTGAAACAAAAACCCAGACAGGAGCCTCCTTAGGGAAGGGAAGTTGGTCCTTGAGTCAGGTTATATAAGAAGCAGCAGAGAAGCCCATTGAATTCAGCGGCATGGAGGTTCCTGGCAACCTTTAAAAAAGCAGAATTGTGAATGTCCATAGCAGCATTATTCATAATAGCTCCACAGTGCTAACACTCAAATGTCCGCTGTCTGATGAATGGGTAAAAAATGCAGTATATTCACACAGTGGAATATTATTCAGCCATAAAAAGGAGTGAAGTACTGACACATGCTCCAGCATAGATAAACCTTGAAAACATTATGTTAAGTAAAAGAAGACAGACACTAAAGACCTCATGCTGTCTGGTTTCACTTACATGAAATGTCCAGAATAGGCAAATCCGTAGACATTAGATCAATGGTTGCCAGGGGCTGGGGGAAGGGGAATAGAGCGTAACTGCTAACTGGTGTGGGCTCTCTTTGGGGGTAATACAAAAGGTTCTGAAATTAAATCATGGTGCTGGCTGTACAGCTTTGTGAATATGCTAAAACCCATGTAATTATGCACTTGAAAAGGGTGGACTTTAAGGTATGTGAATTATATCTCAATTTTTAAAAAGCAGTGTTGGTGGAATGGTGAAGACAGAAATAGATTAGCATGGATTACAGAGCGAATGGGAAGTAACTGAGTGCAGACAGCATGTGTGGACTCTCTAGAAGCCTGCACAATCTCATGTCTCAGTACTTCCCTTCAACCATCCTGAACTACTGTTGCCCGTTGTCCATCAGCCACTTCCTGTACCCCACCTGTCTGTGGACTGGTCCTTCTGCCTGGCATGCCCTAGCCCCCTTTCCCGTTGGGAAAACTCCTAGTACTTAAGTATTTTGAGACTTTTTTCCAGCAGTCACCCACTCTGAGAAGGCTTCCTGATACCCTCAGCCTGGATGAATGGGTTTGCCCTCCTTAAGCTTCCATAGCCCTTGTCACACTGATTTGAACTTGTGCTTGGACTTCATGGTTCTTCTGTTGTGAGCAACCTGAGTCCAGAAAGTGTATTTTCTATTTCTGTTCCTTCTAAGATTTTTCAGTGTCTAACATGGTGCCTGGCACATAGTAGACACTCATAAATACTTATTGAATGAATCAATGAATTCAGGAACAATTAAGACATGGACCCTACTATAAGAGATTATATGGTTTCCTTCTCTGTTCACTCCGTGTACTAAGCACATAGGAAGTGCTCAGTAAATGTTCTCTGAAAATGGACACATCAGCACACATTGATTTATATGATTATCTAAGTGTCACCTTAGAAACCCGAGAGCAGTGTCCTAAAGAAATAGACAGAAGATGGGTAGATTTTAATGGCAGGAGGATCAAAGGATATGACCAGGTTTTGGGGACACAGTGGTGAATGGATGAAGACATTTGGGCTGTGGCAGTCTGTTTCCCTAGAACCATGGAAGTTTTGAGATCCACAGAAACATTGAGCTTCTGATCTGAACCCCACCTGCTAGGTACCAGAGCAGTGGTAATTTCCATGACCTTTTGCCTTCTCTCTATGCTGACGCCACTGTCCCTGCATTGCCAGACCCTGGGTATGTCAGGTTAGTACAGCGATTTGAATTCACTTGTCTAATAGTTTTGTAAAGGCTGGATTTTAAGGGAGACATGTATGTGGGAAATTTACTTTCTGGTTTGATTGCCTCAATGCAGAGTTTTTCTGCCCTTGTGCTTTGGAGAGTCCATTTGGAGATCCTTCTGCCTCGGATCCCATGAGGGAAAGCCCAGGTGGGAGAGGAGAACCCTTCATGGGGACGCACACATTTTGAATAATTTAGCATCCTACAGTGGACTTCAGTGCATCAAAAATAAAAATGCATGTTTGGGTTAAAAGTATCAAAAGCTTTCTGGATCACTTTAGGAACTGTGATTGGCAGCAGTGAGACGGATGGATGGCAGCCTGGAATGGCCCCATGGCAACAGATTAGCAGGGGGTTCCAGGCCAACTTGGGCTCGAAGCCTGGCTGCATTATTTATTTACTAGCTGCATGACTTTGGGCAACTTCACCTCCCTAAGCCTCAACTTCCTTACCTGTAAAAATAGACAAAATGAAACTGTACACCCCCTGGAGCTGTTGTGACACTAAAATGAGACAGAATCTGCGTGCCTGGAATATACTCAGGGCTCAATAAATGTCAGAACTTAGCTTGAGCTATTGCTCAGCAATGACGTGTTTTCACTAATCTCGTCTCCCGCCTCCTTCTGCTGCCTGAAGATGAGAAAAATGCCTCAAACTCAAAATACCTGAATATCTTAGCCAATAAATAACATCTAATCTTTAGGGATTAAGCTTTTGGTAGATATTACAAAAAGGTAAGGGGGAAGAACAGAAGCTCTAACAACATACTTTAAACACCTCCATAAAAGATTCTCCTGAAGAATTGGCCAAGATGATGGACTTTCGCAGGAGATTGTTTTAAAGACTCTTTCTAGTAAGTATAGGAGCTTGTAATTAAATGTTCTACATTTGTATTCAATGTAAAGTTTCCTCTTCTAAGTATAGGTTATCATGTTGCTCCTTCAGCTATTCATTTGTTCAACAATGATCAAGAGCCCCCTCTGGGTGGGGCTTTGAGGGGAGCATCCCAAATGCAGAGATGAATAGGAAGCAGCCCCTGCTCCCCAGGAGCTTGCTGTCCGGTGGGGAAGACAGACAAGAGAAGCAACCAGCATCACCCGTGTGCAGAGTGAAGAGTGCTCTGACTGTGGGAATAACAAGTGTTGCTAATATGAACTGATTACCAAAACCAGCTCTGAAAGACTGAATATATTGTACAAACTGGCAATGGTCAGACCCTATATGGCAATAGAACTCTGATCTCAGCCACTGCAGCAACCACCTGGGGAAGCAAAACACAACCTCTGCGGCAATCAACCTCCAATGGTCAGCTTGGTCTCTGCCTGCCAGCTTCCCTAGTTCATGCCTCTGCTTCCAAATATACTCTTCTAACTGATCACATATGACACGCCATAGTTAGCCTGCTTTCTGTTTCCCTGTGCCAGCACCTTTCAACCAGAACACACCTGAAACCTTCTCTTTTTTCTTGATAAAGCTTCTCCTCCACCTGCCTATTTTTGAGTCTCTGCCAAACTCAAGGGATGGTAGCTGACTCCTTTGCTGTAGCTCTGAATAAATAGCCTCTGTTTGGTCTCATTTGGGTGATTTTTGTTGCTTTCCATAGCCCTAAACACTTGCTGTATATTAACTAATTTATCTGCTAAACCTTATATGTATATATTATCAATCCCCATTGTATAGATAAAGAAACTGAGGCACAGAGAGGTAAGTAAGTTGCCTTATGTCACACAGCTAGTCGGGGAGGATGGGATTCTAACCCAAGCAGTCTGTTCCTACATTCCTTGGTCTTCACCACTGTGCAATGCCTCCTTTTCTGACAGAGAACCATGGAAACAGAAGGGACATCCAACTTGGTCCTGGAGTGCTCAGCAATCTTAACCATGGAGGTGACATCTCAGACTTCGGGAAATATATTTAGAACAAAATTTTCTCCCAACCCAGAAAATCTCTCCACAAATGTAGTAGAGAGAAAAAAGGGGAGTGGGTATTGAGTTATTGGGTATTGAGTTATCATTAAACTAGAATGTGATGTGCATTGCAAGCAACCTGCCAAGAGATTGCAAAGACAGAACGAAATTTCATCCTTTCATACAGTTAAGTAGCTGTATACTTAACCTTTCAATATAAAAAATAACTAATCCTCAACTAAAAGGACTTCACACTACCATTTGTCACACACAGCTCATCCTAGATTCACTCGATAATTGGGGTTACCATCTTTGTTACCTAATTAGCTTTACCCAAAAGAAAAACAAATTTCTCAAATCTTTATGACAAAAGGTAGTTTTACAACTTGGAGAAAGGTGCCCGCTGAAGTTAGGCTTCTACCCTCCCTTAGAAACTGGGAGATAGGATGCTATCTCTCTTGATGTTTACATTTCAAAGAGATGGTTCCCAGGTCTTTCCTTCCAGGTGTTAAAGACAAAAAGCCTATTCAGCTTTCAAAAGGATTTATATACATTTCAAAGAGAAGAGAAAGAACTTGTAATTACAACTACTTGTCTAAAGTAAATGCTCCAAGAAAAAGGGAAATCTCTTTCCTTACTTTCAACAGGGAGAATTAAGCCTCTTATTTTTAATCTGTATTTGCCCTTCACGTAGAAATTTTTTCATCCTCACCCACACAGGTACCCCACGGCCAGAGCCTTGGCTGACCTCAGCATGAAATCTGGTCCGGACAGCCCTGCTTTGGCCTGCAGAGGGGTATATTCCAGCTGCCCCTTAAGTAACCAATAACCATATTGAGGAAGCTAAACCGCCAATAAGTTTCTCCTAATGCAGTAGCAAGTTGGATGATCCCAGAGTAAAATGATGTAATGGAAAACCTCTGCTGTTCCCAGGGGGCACTTCCTGTCCCCAAATCTGTTTCCAATTCTGTAAATTCCAGCTCAGACATTCTCTAATTCCAACTCTGCGGGGACTCTCCTCCCCTTCTTTGAAGCCGGAGTTCCAAAGTCACTGTCCTCTTGCTCCAGTCATTGGCAGGCAAGAAGGGGTTTGTTTACCATCACCACCTCCTGCCAGATTTATTTTTAGAGCTGCTTATCAGTTGTTCCAGGCAGTGTCATCTAGACATTTGGATCACACGGCTCCTAGTGTGCAATGTGGCTGTCCTCACAGTAAGTGGAAAACAGCTCCAGGGGATTGCTGAGGAATGGGGACCCTCGGAAGAAGGAAAGGGCACATCTATATTGAACATGTTCTTCCTGAAACACACTGTGCTCCACATTTTATATGTCTTATCCCAATTAATCCTACTATAATAAAAGCAACCTTTAAAGAAAACACTCATTTAAGAGACAGAGATCGGGAAATTTCTTTTACAAGTTAATCCCACAAGTCTACAGGTAGCCCAGATTAGTCCCAGGACATAAACAACTAAAATTAAAAGGGAGGTTTCTGTGCTAACAGTTTAGTGTGAAAAAATAGTATTTACTGTGTATACACACACATACACTGGGTGCTAAGTGTTCAACAGTGAATAAGACAAATTCCTAGCATCCGGAAGTTCACAGTTTAGCTGAGGAGGGTGGTAGACATACATCATTTAAATAATATGTAGCAAAATCAGATTCTCTAGGAGCAGAAAAGGGATATATTTTTGCATGAAGATTGTTTTTAAGATAGAGTGTATAATATACATTTATAAGAAATTTAAAAAGCACAAAAAGGTAAAAAGAAATGTGACAATGATCAGCTATAGATCTACCACCTAGATTCAATATTACTAACATTTTGCCATATTTAGTCTATATATTTGAGTATATATATGAGTGTATGTGTGTATACATTTTTCATTGAACCATTTAAGAGTAAGTTGTAAACATTCTGACACTTTACCCCTAAATACTTCAGCCTGCATCTCCTAAGAATATGGGCATTCTCCTACATAACCATGCCATCATCATGTATAAAAAAGTTAATAATGATTGCTTAATATAATCTGATTCATACCATATTCATGTCTCCATGCCTAGAAAGGATACCATATTGCCCCCAATGTGTCTTTTATAGCCATTTCTTTTTCAAAATAAGATTCAATCATGGTTTACATGTTGCTTTTGTTTATTATATCTCTTTGGTCTATTTATTTTAAGGACTCTAACTTTTTCCCCCCATGACATTAATTATTTGATGAGACTGGGCCTGATTTATAGGGTTGTTTTCTCATGATGTTGCTTATCTTATTCTTTAGCCCCTATATTTCCTGTGAACTGGAAGTCAGGTGCAGCTTTAGCAGGTTCCAGTTAAATGTTTTTGGCAAGAATGCGTAATAAATAATATTGTTTACTCCACAGGGAATCATGCCAGGAGGCACATGCTATCAGGTGGTTTCCCTGTTAGTGATACTGTGTTTGTTCACTTGATTGTGTTGATAAACACAAGATCCCTTCATAGTGAAGATTCATTTTTCCCTTTGCAATTAGCAGGTAGCTGGTGGCCAACATGTTGGTGTGGGGAATTCCTCTTCTGCTGGTGCCACCTTTCACCCAGTGGTTTTAGCAACCCCTGGTCATCTCGATTAATTCAATTATTTCACTGCTGTTAAAATGATTTTTCTAACCCTCCCTTGCTTTTTTCTTCCTTCTTTCCTTCTGTCTATCTATGTCTATCTTTCTATCTAATTCTATCTTGTTTTCTCTGTTGATTAGTTGGCATTTATCGCTAAGAAGAGCTTTCTCTCATGAACTGGAAATAAATTACATTCACTCTCCTTCTCACCCCCTGAAAAGACAGGATACATGCTTAATTGTATCCTTAATGACAAACTTCTGGAATCAAGAGTTGATGTCGAAGTCACATCCAATGATGGCAAATGCTCTTTTTTTCCTTGCTTTTATTTTTTTATGTCACTATGGGTTCATATTGTTTTAAAAATATATATATTGTCTAGCTCTTTCCACTGAAGGACCTAAAAGTAAAATCATTCAGTAGCAAAAAAGACTCCTAGCACCTGGATCCTGGTTTCTAAATAACCTGCTGCTACTAAAAGAATCCAGCCATCTTTAGAGAAATGGCTAACTCCAGGTCTAAGGCAGATAAAATCCAAGATGGGTCTGGGACATCTCATTAGGGCAAATAGGACAAATCAAACATCCAAAAAAATAATGATTGTGCTTTGCACATAAAGCTTTTTCTGAGTTTTGAATTATTTCCTTAATTCAGCTACTGAGAAGTGGAATTCCTAGGTTTAGCATATGACTGTATAAGATGATACACACACACGTGTACATACGTACATATATGTATGGGTCAATGTACATATGCATGTATACGTGTGTGTGTATAGTCCTTTTGCTAAAGGATTTTGCCAGCCTACTTTCCACCATTAAATGTACGAGAATGCGTCATGTCATACCAGTGATGGTTGTGGATTAATAAGCAGTAATTATTGCTGAAGGAGGAGTGTCGGTTCTGAACTGCAATCACTTCTCAGCCTCCCCAGACATCCGCTCTCTAGGGACGGTAAAGTTTGAAGCCCATAAATAACATTATGTGGTACAACAAATCAGAGTCTTTTCAAAGATCTTTCCTTATCATTGTCTCCCATCCACAGATATCATTAGGCTAATAGCCTCTTAAACTGTCCATTTTTTTCTAACTCTGATTTTAAATTACACTTAGAGGATATTATTAGCTTAAGACCTCTACTTGGTGCTACACTGAATACTGATGATTGAAATAGGACATGAAACCTTCTGTGTGCAGAGATACCCAGTGAGCAGCACCGTTTATCAGAATGCGTCAGTAAACACCTCCCCCTGTGGCCCTCCTCATGCCTGATAAATGCATTGCGACCACCCAGGCAGGGAGGGGAAGCTGGAGCAAGACTATTTATGATAATAACAGCTGCCTACTATGCCTAGGGCAGAATTAATTTAGTATACTCTGCCTCCCTTTTCTTTGCTTTATTTTCCCCCTGTATGAGTCTGGGTCTGTGGGATTTCTCCGGTGTTTTCTGTATGGGCAGAAGATGTTTTCCATTAAACTATGTTTTTCTCTTGATGAAATAGTGTTGAAGGCAACAACTGTCATTTTGTAGGGGATTTCTGCTGACCATGCACTAGGCTAAGCACTGTATATGGTGTCATTTCATTTATTTTCCAAAGCTACCTTATAGGATACATGCTCTTAACATCCCCAGTGCAGTGAGACTTAAAGAGGGGAAGTAACTTACCCAAGGTTACACATCTAGTAAAATGTACAGCCTGGTTTCAAATGCAGATCTGTCTGCACCAAGTCCTATTCACTCAGCTGTTTGCTATGCTACACTATAATAGGCTATAATATTCCTTAAGCTAACCAAGGCCAGCCCATGGATGAAGATCAGAAGCAATATACTAATGCAAGAGCAATAACAATGATTAGAGGGTTCCTCTTGAACATTTCAGAAAAGGTAGGTGTATTCATTGTTAGATAAATAGCCTACATTTTTTCTTCAACAACAAGGGGCCACATGGACACAAAAAGTAACAAAGGAAGGAGATTTGGCTTCAGAAGACCTGGGTGCAAGTCCTGGTTTTGTAACATCAGTTAGCAAACATCAACAAGCCTTGGTTTCCGTGGCTGTAAAATGAGGGAATACAAATGCTATCTACTTTGCCAGGTTGTCAGAAGGTTGAAATGGATAACGCATGCATGCAGCACTGTGCAGGTTATGAAGTGCCGTGGCTAACCTTATTGTTATTAGCGGTAGAAAACAAACGGGCAGCTGTGATCCTTTTACTGTTGTTCTAACTTGTCCTCTGTTGATTTCTATCCTCTTTTCCAAGCATGCTGGGGCCTCAAAATTGGTCAGCTCCTCTTAAGCTGACTCTTCTTCAAATTAGAGGAATGGGATGAAGCTCTAGGGTATAATATGCTGCTCAGTGGAGCTTATGTCACCTGGGAAAGATTTCTGGAAGTAAGTCCTTTTTGCATTTTGGAAACCCATCTACTATGACTTTTGGGGGAGTTTTGTGGGTTTCCTCCAGCCATCAAGTCTTGAAAGAGCTCCCTGGGCTTTAACTCTTCCTCTCATAAATCCTAAAAGTTAGAGCCACATAGCTCTAGAGAGCATCTGGACACTTGGCAGAGGAGGAAACTGCAACTGAAGAAGACAAGTACCTTTTGGATAGTGATTATGAAGACAATCATAGAATCACCTCATGTTAGAGTTGGGAAGGGCTTTTAAAGCTTCTAGTCCAATTATCTGGCAGATGGGTGGGTAAGTTGGGAGGCAGCCTGCTACAATGGAAAGAGCACGAGCTTTTGTATCATACAGACCTGGGTTCAAATTCCAGTTGGTTGGCTTATAGCCTATGTGACCTTAAAAACTTATTTGACCCTTAAGGCTTTGTTTTTTAATCTATAAAAATAATACCTTGCATGTTGCTTTGATACGTGGATGACAGATATATAGATAGACAGATAGACAGACAGGACGAATGAACCAGGGACAAAGTGAGCAATCCGTAAAGCATTGCAGTTACAGTTAGACTTATATTATTATTACTCCGCTGTTGATAGATGTGTAGAGGAGTGACTACAATCAACAGAAGCTTTATATTCTTTCTTTCTCAGGGTTTTAAAATATTTACTGAGTGCTTACACATTCAAGTCATTGTCTACCAGGCCAATATTTCTCAACAGGAAAGAGAAACTACATGTCTACACATTTTAAAGGAAGATTTCTGAATCACAGGACATTTAATGCTGTTCTGAGTTGGGCCAGGGTTCTGGTTCAAAGAATGAAGGAGACCGCCTAGAACTCATGACTTCACCTGTAAAAAAGCCCACTGCACTTCTTAACTAATTCAGACAGCCATGCCATTCTTTCTCTTCTCCTGCCTCTCAATCTCACCCCAAGTATTCAACTTCTTTCTAATTTCTCCCTCATTTATATTGTCGTGGCTGCCAGCAACTAAGCCTACTTGTTTAAAAGCCCTGGCTTTTTTAGGGTGAATGGATAAGATTCTGGCTCAGCAGAATCTTAGACTTTTGTACTGGGGTAATAATAGATCAACCTCAGAAGTCCCATAATGACCAATCCATTCATGACTCAGAGAGAGAAGCTTTAACAGCAATCCTCTGTGCTAAAATACTCTGACGATGCCCCAGTCTCCCACCAGTTCTGCTTCCCCCCAATTCCCTTGAATTTCAACATATGAAACTAAAAGAGGCAAAAGGAGAGAGGGTCTCCTCCATCAAGAGCGGTAGTTCCAGGATATCAGGGATTATAGTTTTCTTAATCATTGTTAAGTCCCCATGGGGCACCTAGAACAGTGGTTACCATGTAGAGAATTCCCCAAAGTAGTGAATGAGTGAGTGGACAAGAGAGACTGGCTCTTAACTTTCGCAGGGGTCCTGTCTCATCCTTTGATAATCCAAGACATACATCACTGCTAATAACGTTGGCACAATGCTCTAAAGAAGAATATTTCTCACAATTTTCAAATCAGATAGGCTGTGTCTTATTGAGGAGGCGTGGGGAGAGAGGGAGTGCTATAACAAAAGGATAATTCTAAAACAATTAATAGGACAACAAAAAGCATGAAGAATGACAGAAAAGCCATGCAGCAAATATAGGGCCATACCCATCAATTTCTTCTTGAGAACTGACAGAGAAGAAAGACTGTAGCATATTAGAAGGGGTCTGCCACTCAAATAATTAGTCTCCTTTCTAATGACTATTGTTTCTATAATTAATATTATTTCTTCAGATATTAAATGATTACAAGAAGAGTAGCACATGTAACTGAGTGTACGTGTGCCTGTGTGTACGTGTGGGACCATCTCCTTCCACAAAACTTAACAGTAACATCATTCTAAGGCTTCTCCCAGGACTGAAAAGGAAACAATATTTCTCAAAATAAAGCAACAGAATAGTCAAAATACTTTCTGGCATTCTCCAACATACTAGCACGTCTTCTAGAAGGCTGTCTAGAGCCAACCGGTCTTTGGCTGTAGAAACTAAAGCTTTTGCGTCTTCATGCAGGGCAAAGTTGAAGCTGAGTTCCACCTGGTTACAGCAGAAGAAGCTGAGAAAAACCCTGTCGGAAAAGCCCGAAAGGAGCCGGAGCCCTTGGCCAAGCCCAAGTGAGTGGGGCTGTGGGTGGGAACATCAGAAATGGGGAAAGGCCTTTGCAGTCCCTGATGGTGTCAGAGGATGTGGCATTTCCTTAGAGCAGCCTTCTGGGAGAACTGAAAAGCCAGGAGGCAGGCAAGTGGTACCTTCCAAGCTATGTGAAATTTTGTTTCTACAGCTGAAAACCATTCTAAAAACATTACAGAGCACTCGGCAAATGGAGAGGCGAATTATGTGTCTGTAATGCCACCACATAAACATTTCTAGAATCATTTCATATATTTTTCTACTCATTTTTTATGTGAATATGAAGGTCAAAAATTTTTTCTACCTATTCCCTAATCATGCATACAAAATTGTCTTAATATTTTCTTTAGCCTTTACTGAAAAGTTTTGCTTTGTTGCCATAGTTGTCATAATTAAGATTTTTAATGGCTGTAGAATATTCCATAGACTTGATGCCCATAACTGACTTGGTTCCCATCCCATAACTGGATATTTAACTAACTTCTGTATCTTTTTTGTTATTATAATATGATGAAAATATTTCTCTTTATAACTCTTACTTTAAAATAAAGTCCCAGAAGTAGAATTACTAGACAAAAGGGGTTACTCTATTCAATTTGATCCTTGGTGACTTATCAATTAAAAAGTGAATAGATATAGGTATGAAATATATATACAAAACACTTTGAAATTGTATTTGTCCTGTCCCTTCTCAGAACCCAAGTGTCTCAAGATGAGGACTTTTGTCTCAGTAACATTTTAACTCTCATAGTGTTAGGAACATTGGGGGTGCTTGGTTATTCATTAGAAATGTCTACTAAAAGAACACTTTGGAGAAAACAGAAGAATGATGACATAGGCTAGGCTTTCCAGGAGCTTTCCATCTATTTAGGGAGGAATAACACACAGACTCATAAAATAGTCAGCAGAGTATAGAAGACAAATATGTTAGTTTCAAAAAGGGGGCAAGTCAAGTGATAATTGAGACAGGAACTTGGAGTGAGGGGAACCATTGTGCACTGAGGCAGTCAGGGCGGGCTTCATGGAAAAGGTGAGGTTTGAGCTGGTCATGGTTGGACAGGTGGAGGGTGGCGGGGCCTCGAGCTGGGTTCTACCTAGACTCTTGCTTTACTGCAGACTAACCTTTAAAATGAAGCAGGAACCATTATCGTCCAAATGTTATATTGCTCCTGCTTCAGGCAACATGATCTCCTGTTCTCTGGCTTCTGTCTGTGGGTCCCCAGAAAGTGGGAGTCAGAAGAACTTCCTGAGGTCTTGAGAATCCTAAGTGTTGACAATATGACTTCTTTTCCTGATTTTTTTCTCACTTCTCCCTCAGTCGCCCAGACACCTCCTTCTCCTGGTTTGTGAGCCCCTTCAAGTGCCTGTACCACCTCATCTGGAGGAATTACAAGAAGTACATCATCATCGCTTTCATTCTGATCATTCTCATCATCTTCCTGGTCCTTTTCATCTACACCTTGCCGGGAGCCATCAGCAGAAGGATCGTGGTAGGCTCATAGAGGGTCGTGGGGACCCAGGCCCTCCCTCTGCCCTGATCTTCTCCTCTTCCTCATCTGCAAACATCTGAGCACACGTACTGTGCGAGGCACCGTGCTGAGTGCTACGGCAACAGAATCGAAGCGCCCAGGAACCGGTCCTGATGTCTGAGGACAGATTGGCTCTTTTTGGAGGAGCTAGGAAAGAAACATTCCCTCCCTATGCCAACCTCTGCCTCCATCTTTCAAATTTATGAGCCTTAAGTCGCGGTTTTGCCCATGGACAGCGTGAAATGATGACTCTCTTAACTCAGGGTAATCAACGGTGACCTCTCATTGATTTAGATGAATGTTTTCTTTATTTGTAATTGTATTCTGAGAAGTTTCATTCTGGTTTTAGATTCATTAGAAGTACTTTATTTTAAATAAAACTTTATAGCAAACAGGCTGAAAACATTATAGCAGATTACTAGGTATTTAACCTGTTCTGTATATCTTTAACCCTGTTTAATCCTTACAGTTTGTAGAATATATTTATTTATTCAGGCTGTGAAACCCATTTGGAGAAAATATAAATCAGCTAAAATACTTCATTGTTGAAATTCCCATCTAGAGAAAAGATGTTACCAGTTTTTCATTAAAGTCAACACTTGCAGAACATGTTCAGTAGTAGCAGTGAGTCCTGGAGAAATCCATTTTGACTTAACGCACTATGGCAATTTCCAAGTGAGAATTTTATAATATGTTGTAAGATATATGAAATGTAGTTGTGTGTATGTGTGTGTATGGGTTAGCGGGAACTCCATGCTGCCAGTAGAAATTCTCTTTTGCCAGATACCCAGGCATTCTCATAGACCATGGTATGAGTGACCATCCCTAGCACTGTTCAGCACTTAGCCTGACCACCATATGTGGCAGGTTTCATCATGAATCCCAAGCACAAATTAATTTCAAAACAAGTCTTAGAAATAATATCCTATGTACTTGTCATGTGGGGTCAGTTTTCTTGAAAGTAAGTGTCTGATCTTCACAACACAGTCTAGCTCTGCCACCCTTCCTAAGGCAGGGAGTTGAAGTGAGGGGCAGGTTTTTCTCAGATATAAGGAAACAAAGGAATTGGAATGGTTGGCCTCAATTGCTATGCAGAATTTTGGCCTCATACACAAATAAATATGGCAGCCACTTCTTCTTTCTGTCATTAGGACCCATCTGGTGGTATCGAGAAGCCGGGCTGGTGCTCCCTTATTGACACCAGAAGCACCAGGACTACTGTTTTGTATTGTTTTGCTTTGTTTTTTGGTACCTTTGCACAGTTGTAATTCTTCTGAAGGGAAGGATGTCTACTTCTACATAGAAAGTCATTTTAGAATGTTCATGATCCATCAAAGAAAGACTGAAGAATGTTCTGGGTGATTTTAGACTTAAACATTGTTCACTGAATTCCAGCCCTCGATGCTCACTCCCTAGAAACCCACATGCCCTATTTTCCTGAAATGCTGAAAAATGGAGCATTTCCTGCATTGGCAATGTTTCTTAGTGGGAGTGATTACATAAACTGTAGTTCATTCTTACTGTGCAATAATGCACAGCCATCATTAATAAGGCAGTTGAAAAGACTGAGTGCACTGCAAGTGAAAAATATATGTGGGTTAGAAAACTATATAGTACAATGTTCTGTAAAAAGAAAATATGTATACATGCATAGAAAAAATATCTGGAGGAATATGTCAAAATGTTAACAGTGATTTAGCAATTATCTTTAAGTAGGAGTATCTTTTCTTTTTCTTCTTGTTTTCTATTTCTCCTAAAACTTCTAAAATATATATTAGAAGCTTAATGAGAATATATATGAGAAATATATATGAGAAGTTTAATAAATAAACATCAATTTACATGTGTTCTTTTAAAAATATGTATTGAGTGTCACCTATGTGTTGGGCAGTGGGCACACAAACATGGCCCCCACTATTAAATAGCATGGATTTTGCATTCTAGTAGATCCGTAACATGTTGTTTTATCTTAAAATTATGAGTCTTCCAAGAAAGGTGCCTGATAAGGAATCTGCCTCATGGATTAGTTTTAGGAAAAAGCACAACATGTACCTCTGGTGTTGTCGAAAAGGAAAATAACAGTATTATTTTCAGATAAATTTGGAGGAAAGGCATTATACTTTCTGCTGGATTCTGGATGGGAAGATGACCAGTAAATTCTTGACAAAACAATGCACATTTTTCAAATTCATAATAAAAACAAGTTAAAATTAAAAATTCTTCTAAGTTAAATAGAATTCATTAACTTTCCTTTGATGTCAAAAGACATCCACATGCTAAAAAGCTTTTAGCAAAAGTATTTGAAACACTTTCAAATCAGATGGCATCATAAGAAATGTGTGAGAATAAGTGGTAAGCAGGGATAATTTTGGAATCAGCTATGTCTGGTATTCTATACATAGGATATTGCATATGCCTGTCCTGCATATAATAAAAAATAAAATAAAATAATGTTCTATGCCTAAATGTGCAGCCCTAGTCCTAAAGATATTATAGTTAAAAAAAACTTCCCAAGAAGTTGTCATGAGTCCCTACATGTGTTCTTAAATAAGATTAATTTAAATTTATTCATTTGACAGCTTAGAGTTTTTCTTACAGCTTAAATCTGTTTCAGAGTGGTTTTGTTTATATATTTTACAACATTTGAATCTTTTCCCCCAAACTACGCAAAACAAAATTAATACCAGCAACAACAGCAACAAGAAACTCTAGGGACACAATATCCAATTCTGTGTTGCCAGTGGTTGAAACATTTGGTGCCTTTCTTGCTCTTTCCCTTCTAAGACACGTAAGTGGAAATTACAAGATCCACTTCACAGCTGGGGCCATTTGGTGCTTATTTATTCAACAGATACTTACTGAGCTCCATCCTCACTCCCGGTGCTATGATCAGCACTGGGGGTACCAAAGTACACAGATAAGAGTCCCTGCTCAAACCCATGGAGCATAGAGTTTGATGGAGCAAAGACATAAATCAAACAATCACATACACAGATCATTACAAACTGATGGGTTGAACAGGGGCAGGGAGAGCATCTCACAGAGGGCTACACACAGCCTGGCAGTGAGGGAGATGTCCTAGGGAAGTGACGGCTGAAGGGAGATGAAGGATGAGGAAGCAAGACGGAGAGGATGAAGAGCCTAGACTGAAGAGAGCATGTGCAAAGGCACTGAGGTGAGAGGGAGCAAGGCACACAGGGGAATCTGAAAGAGAGTGGGCATCATAATGAGAGGCAGAGGGTCCTGATATGGAGATGGAAAGTCATGTAGGGGCCGTATCCTTAAGAGTTTGGGGCCTTTATTAAGGTCAATGAATAGCTATTGAAGAATTCTAAGCAGTGGAGTGGTATGCTTAGAGTTCCATTCCATGTGGAGAACAGATTGGAGGTACTGTAGTCCTCCCCATAAGAGAAGGTAGTTGTTTTCACTCAGTAATGGCAGCAGAGGAGGGAAGGGGAGAGATCGGAGATTATATATTTAAGGCTCTAGGATGGTCTAATGAGGAGTTTGGGATCTAGTGCTGTTTCATACCAGCTGTGTGACACAGGGCAACTACCTACCTGCACATCTCTGATCCACAGTTTCCTTGGCTGTCATATGAGGAGGTCCATATATGGTGATGAAAAAGTCCATGTTATATCCCAGTGCAAAGCTAATGTGTTGACGGATCTGTAGCGTGGACAGTCTGAAGGAATGGATTAAACTCAGAGCCAGATTGTGCAGGGCTTTGAATGCCAGACTAGAACGTTGGATTTTAGGCAACATAAATTAGGAACCCCTGGTAGGTGACAAGAACAGGTCTGTGTATTATAGAAGTTGCTCTGCCTGCAGCGCACGGTGGATTGTCAGGGATGAGATCTAAGGTGGGGACGTATTAGGAATCAGAGGACATAGCCCTGGCAGGGGCCATGGCTGTGGGAAGGAGAGGAAAGGCCAGATTCCAGAACACAGGTGGTGTCCTCCCCAGAGGTGCCTGCTGGAGAGGACAGGGGAGTTTGGATCCTGGCTCCACCATCTCTATCTGGGCAGGTCTCTTAACCTTTCAGAGTCTCAGTTTCCTCATCTGATAAAAAGGAGTGGCACGTGCTTAGCCAAAGTTGTTGTGAAGATTGGAGAAAAGGTATGTAAATTGTCTAGCAAATGCTGGGCATGAGGCCAGTGCTCAAAAGGCAGTAGCTAATGTCACAGGTACCATTTCTATGAGCAGAAACAGCAGGATGTGGAGTCTAATTGGATATAGGGAGTGAGGCAGGAGGATCAGACCTATGTTTTAAATATGTTCTGGCACACAGACTAAGAAATTTTTCAACCAGCAACTCTCCTGAGTGTCTTCGTTTTCTATTGCTGCCATAACAGATGACAACAAACTCAGCTGATTAAGGCAACACAGATTTATTACCTTCCAGTTCTGTACGTCAGAAGTCCAATCTGGGTGTCACCGAGCTAAAATCGAGGTGTTGGCAGGGCTGCCTTCCCTCTGGGAGTGCTGGGGGAGAATCTGTTTCCCCGCCTTTTCGCTTCTGGAGGCCTCCCACACTCCCTGGCTCCTGGCCCCCTCTCTTCATGTCCAAAGTTGGCAGCATCGCATCTCTCTGTGCCTGCCTTCTGTAGTCACAGCTCACTCCGATTACACCTGAAAAGGTCTTGCTCTTGGGGTTCCATGTAATCACACTGGACTCACCTAAATAATCCAAAATAGTTTCCCCATCTTAAGGTCCTTAATCACATCTGCAAAGACGCTTTTTCATGTAATATAACATAGTCACAGGTTCTGGGAATTAGAACATGGGTTTCCCCCCTTTTTCCCCTTTGGCAGAGAGAGACATTATTCGTCTACCACACTATCTCCCAGACAGTGTAATTCAGCCCAATTTGAAGGTCATTTCAGTAGAGCTTTGAAAGTTGGTGGGACCATTACGGTGTACGAAAGCGGGGAGGCTCACAGACACTTTTGTCTGTGGAACAAGGTGTTTCCCTTTGCTCTTCAGCCTCTCAGGTGGTAATTATCTCAGCAAAAAGGGAAGGATCCATTCTGTCCTCGGCTTTCTGAGATGGATGCGACAGCAGTCGTTCCTCTAAAAACTTGGTTCTCCCTTTGTTCCAGCCTTTGTTCTCCTGGTTTGTAAAAGGTAATTTGAGAAAAGCACCGTATTTTTCTGAAGCACTGTGTGATTTCTGAATCGTTGTACTGGTGGAAAGAAAATGGGCTTTGGAACTGAGACTGAGAGAATGACATTGGAACTTGGGCATAGCCGCTTACCAACTATGTGAGCTCGAGCAAGTTCCTTGCTGACTCTGAATCTTATTTTCCTGATACATATAATGAAGATAATACTTACCTTGCAGGATCATCTGAGTTTGAACATACGCAGTGGTGACAATGTCTGGGAACAGAAGTAGAGGAACATTTATAAAGTACCTAGTGTCATCTAGATCATGGGTATTCAGATTAATGACTATTTACTATCAAGTAATAAACAACTAATGTTCTCTGAGTGCTGTTACAGACTGCAATGTAATACGTATGTTTTCTTGCTGATTCTCCCAAGAACCTTATTTTGGAAACAACTCCAGGGACTTCCAGATCACCCTGCTTATTTGGAACAGATCCAAGACCCAATCCCAACCCCTCTCCTGCTCCTCTGCTTGCTCCTTTATAGGAGGCTGGCTAATAATTCACTTGAGGTGGGCAAGGCTGCCTCCAGTCAGAAAATTCCTCAGTGAGTTTTTAAGGTTCATTCATGAGCTAGGGATTCATCCAGAGCTCCTGAAACATATCGAATGTGTTTTACACTGCACCAGGGGTGCATGTTTTGAGCCTCGCTTTTTACTTGAACCACTGTGTTTGGTTTGGTGGACCACTCTGTGTTTGGTGGACAGAGAACGCAACAGGCATCTCTCATTCGTGCTACTCCAGATCTTTTAAACACTTTTTTCACACTTGGCACTTCTTCTAGTGGAAATCCATTCCCAGTGCAGGAAACAACATCTGGAGTGCAGACATTTAACTCAGCTCCTCATGGTCAGGTGTGGAACTTAGAAACTAGTTACGGGAAGAAACAGGCAAAGTAGAAGGCATCGATCTTGCCAGAAATTGCTAGCTGCATAGCAAATATCCATTTCTCCTGCCTCCTTGGTAGCAGAACCCCAGCCATACTGGGGGTAGAATGCGCTGAGCTAAAAGAGTATGTTCTTCAATCCCTTGCTTTTAGGGGTAGCCAAGGCTACATAAGCAGGGATCACTGGGTAGGTAGGGCTTAGAAGAAATCTCATTAAAGGGAGTTCACTCAGTTGACAGTCTCCTTGTGCCTTTTCTGCTTCCTCTTTCATCCCACCTGAATTGTAGATGTGATGGCTGGAGCTCCAACAGCTACTTCAGATCATGAGACAACTTTGACTGTAGAAGCCACCACACAGAAT
The DNA here is from genome assembly GCA_963574885.1 of Lepilemur ruficaudatus. NCBI lineage: Eukaryota > Metazoa > Chordata > Mammalia > Primates > Lepilemuridae > Lepilemur > Lepilemur ruficaudatus. The sequence goes on from CAUYRT010000259.1 coordinate 26,001, forward strand.
GGTGGGGCAGAAAGACAGAAAGGGCATACATCCCTGTTGACTACGGCATCACCAAGCCATTAGTAGATCAACTATCTCTGGGTTTTCCTAGAAGAAAGCAAAATAAACTTCTGTGTTTCTAAAGCATGTTATTTGGGGTTGCTATATGCAGCTGAATCAAATCCCAACTGTTACAAAGCAGCTTTCCTTGACTTTACAGAAATGGAGCCACTTTCTTCCAGAATCTTATCTGAGTCACTTCACTTCAGACCTATAAAAGACCAGCTAACACCAGGTCCCTTTGCGAAGACATCTCATTTCCTTCAAGTTAGAGCTAAAACTCATGGAACATTTCATGTCATAAGGCAACTCTGCATTGGAGAACCAAGTCAAATAGTTAGAATCTCCAAGTAAAAATTCTCTCTTTTTCTTCCAGAGCTTCTTTCAAACCTCACCTTTAAATTTGTTTCAATTTATTTTTAATTTTGGTAAAATAGGCCAGGCGCAGTGGCTCATGCCTGTAATCCTAGCCCTCTGGGAGGCTGAGGCGGGAGGATAGTTTGTGGTCAGGAGCTCGAGATCAGCCTGAGCAAGAGCGAGATCCTGTCTCTACTAAAAATAGAAAGAAATTAGCTGGACAACTAAAAATATATAGAAAAAATTAGCTGGGCATGGTGGCACATGCCTGTAGTCCCAGCTACTTGGGAGGCTGAGGCAAAAGGATTGCTTAAGCCCAGGAGTTTGAGGTTGCTGTGAGCTAGCCTGATGCCACGGCACTCTAGCCCTGGCAACATATATAACACAAAATTTACCATTTTAACTATTTTTACATATACAGTTCCGTGGCATTAAGTATATTCACACTGTTGTACAACCATCACCACCAACCATCTCCAGAATTTTTTTTCATATTGCAAGACTGAAACTCTGTACCCGTTGTATAACTCCCCACTTTCCCCTTTCCCAGTCCCTGGAAACTCCCATCCTACTTTCTGTCTCAATGAACTTGACTACTCTAAGTAATTCATATTAGTGGAATCATACAGTATTTGTCCTTTTGAGACTGACTTATTTCACTTAGCGTAATGTCTTCAAGATTCATCCATGTTGAGCATGTGCCAAAATTTCCCTCCTTTTTAATGCTGAAGAAAATTCCATCGTATGCCTATATCACATTTTGTTTATCCACTCATGGACACCTGGGTTGCTTTCACCTTTTAGCTATTGTGAATAATGTGGTTATAAACATGGGTAGGCAAATATCTCTTTAAGACCCTGCTTTAAATTCTTTCGGGTGTATTTCCAGAAGTAGATTTGCTGTGTCATATGGCAATTCTATATTTAACTTTGTGAGGAACTACCATACTGTTTTCCATAATGGCTGCACTATTTTACATTACAACCAGGAGTGCACAAGGGCTCTAACTTTTCCATGTCCTCATCCACACTTGTTATTTTCTGTTGTTTTTTTATAGATAGCTTTTTCAGTGGATATGAAGTAGTATCTTATCGCTTTGATTTTCATTTCCCTAATGATTAGTGATGTTGAGTATCTTTTCACCTGCTTTTGGCCATTTATATATCTTCTTTGGAGAAATGTCTATTCAAGTCCTTTGCCTATTTTTAAATCAGGTTGTTTATTTTGTTGTTGTTGAGTTTTAGAGTTCTCTATATATCCTGGATATTAATCCCTTATCAGATATGTAATTTGCAAATATTTTCTCTAATTCTGTAGTTGCCTTTTTACTCTGTTGATAATGTCCTTTAACACAAATTTTAAATTTTTTTGAAGTCCAATTTGTCTATTTTTCTCTTGTTGCTAGTGCCTTTGGTATCATATCCAAGAAATCATTACCAAATCCAATGTTATGAAGCTTTTCCCCTAAGTTTTCTTCTAAAAGTTTTAAAATTTTAGCTCTTATGCTAGGATATATTGTAGTAACAAGCAACCCCCCAAATCTTAAGAGGTTTATCCTTATCTCACTATTTTGTTTCTTACTCACAGATTTGGCTTTGAGTCTGAGCAACACTCCATGTGTTGGCCCAGGATTGTAGGTTGCTTTGATCATATAGTCAGTCTCTCTATATCAACACAAATTCCACATTTGCTGGGTCAGGGAAAACAGAGTGATGAGACCCCAAACTGACTATTAAATTCTTCCACTTGGAAGTGAGATTTGACATTTATACTAACATTTCATTGGTCAAAACAAGTCATATGGGCATGCCCAACTGCAAGGGAGCAGAGAACTATAGTGCCTTCATGTACTCAGAAGTAGAGGAGAACCAGATGTTGGTAATAACAGTATTGTTTTCTCTAGTGGGTATGATTATTCCCAATTCACAGATCAAAAAATTAGGACTCTGCAGCTAATTACAAGGAAATTCTGTTTGGTTTTAAAACCATCTTCTCTCTTTATTCCCAACATAATAACTACTGCATTAAAATACACTGCATACAGACTATTTTCTCCCTTAAGAATTATTCAATTTTCTGCCTGTACCAGTCTTTGTGATGCTTATGATGATTTAATGAAACTGCTTACTAACTGTAAGCCAACCTATTTTCAATAAAATAACCAAAATCAGATTGTGGTGAATCATTCTTACGGCTCTCCTGAGTCACTTGCTGCTCCTAAGAGCCAGGCTGGGCCTGTTAGGAAATACTCAAGTGGCTGTTTTCTTCCTTTGGCATTCAGGAAGCTCAGCTGGAGTCTTTGGGGTAAGAATCCATGTACAGAGGTAGCCACTAAGTAGAGGTAAATTTGCATTGATGTAAATTTTAAAAATAAGCATTAGAGGCTCTGTTCATGTTAATCCTACCCACCAGGAGGTGACTTCCTTTCCTTCTTCTAGTGAAAATGCACATTGTTTGTACCTCTCCTCGGATCCAGAACACATTTTTTGTGGCTCTAGAATTCACGTTCTCATCATGTCTTACTCACCTCTGCATGCTGAGTTTCCTCAGGCGGTATTGACTCATGGGTAGAAGTGGGAGTACAGTGACAGTAATAACCCCAAATTATGGACTGTTGTGACCCAATTTGATCTATAGATCTCAGCCACTTAAATAGTCCCTTTTCCCGAACAACATCACTTTTAAATAAAACCTTAAACAAGACCTAGGACAGTCCACCCACCATCATTTTATCTCCAGATACAGTAGCAAGAACAGCTATGTGGACAGAGGTAGAGGCTGGGGTGATAAGTATTAGCCAGTGACTGTAAGAAGTCTGCTGGCTGAGGCTCTTGAAAAGCTCTGGTTTACTTGACAAGAGGAGTGGTACAGCTCTTGCCCTTCATCCTTCCTTCTGATTCCTGCCTGGAATGTAGATGTGATGCTTGGAGGTGCAGCAGCCATCTCCTCACATGAGGACTGAAGCCAAGGCCAATGGCAGTGCATCAAGAAGTGTGAAGGGGTCTTAGCTCTGCACTGCTCCCCCCAGACCACCTGGTACATGAAGAGAACAGCCCCTAACCTGTTAGATTTTCTGTGGCTCACAGCTAATAACAATCCTTACTGTTGCAGAATGTCAAGACACATACCTACAAGAATACGGACGATATTAAACTGCTTTTAAAAGAAAATATCCCCATTCGAATCAAAACAGTAGAAGAAGGGTGGGGCAAGAGGCAGGGACTGGCCAGATTCAGGAGGTGGGCAGGACAGAAGCCTATAAAAATATAGACTGTGGTAGCCCACGTTTAAGAACGTTCCTCTCTTTCCCTACACACGTCAGCACTGCTCACAATAACGTGGCTTGTGCAGAGCCCAGGGCAGAGGCAGGCACAAGAATGACACTAAATTTTCATAAAAACTCCTCAATAATTCAGTGACTTGGTCACTTGGTGAATCGGCTTTTTTAGTTAATTAGCTTTCAGCAAAGTGACTTAAAACCTGTACTGCCAGCTGGAAACAGGTATGCAGGGGCTGCCATACCTTTTATAATGTCTGCGCAGTCCCCTGGGCCTGACAGACCGGCGCCCAGCTGAGCTAGGACAATGCGTCTGTCTCTGCATGCTGTGTGCTGCAGCGGCTGCGGGAGAGGGCTGCTGGGTCCCATAGCCCTGCTGGGATTTTAGCGGAACAGCTCTTTCACATTCCACTCTCCCCGGAGGATTCAGGCACAGTCACTGGGGTTGGACACACAGAAAAACCCACGGGGACGCCTGGGCTTCACTCCACCAGGCCTTCCCCGCTGAGGACTGACCCTTTGATACTGGCCAAGCTGTCATGCCACCTCTCCTGGTCTTCACAAACATCCCCAGGTGATTCTGCTGCTGCTGGCTGCAGGGCCAGGCTTTGAGACAGACTGTCCTATACCACGTCACCTCCTCTATCAGTTTGCTAGCGCTGCCCTAACAAGATGACACCGCAGACTGAGGGGCCTAAACAACACACATTTAATCGTTCACAGCTATGAAGGCCGAAGTCCAAGATCAAGGTGTTGGCAGGGTTGGTCTCTCCTGAGGCCTCTGTCCTTGGCTTGCAGGTGGCCGTCCTCTCCATGTGTCGTCACACGATCTTCCCTCTGTGCACGGCTGTGCCCAGATTTCCTCTTCTTATAAGGACAGCAGTCAGACTGGATTGGGGCCCACCCTAACAACCCCATTTTAACTTAATTTCCTGTCTAAAGGCCCTATCTCCAAATATGGTCACATTTTGAAGTACTGGAGGCTAGGGCTTCAACACATGAAGTTTGGGGGGGACACAATTAAGCCCATAGCAGCCATATTGGGCCCTCAAAATGTTTATTAAATTAGTGCAATGATCTTATCCCCAAATTATCCAAAGCCTGCCTTCTCTGCATTGTACTTAACAAAGTAGCCTTCCATTGGGGATTTGATTGTCCAAGTGTCATGTCGACAGGAGCAAATACACTAATCATGCCAATGCAAGCATTCTACTCCATGTGACAGATCTATTTTTCATTGCAAACTAATAAATCAGAATTCTGCTGTTGGCCTCATTCTGATGGGCACTTTCATCAGCTTGAGACGGTCTCCAAGGGCTCGCTACCCAGTCACCGGCAACTGTGCACCCCTCACCTTTGGGAACAAGAATCAGGTCCTGGGATGTGGTGAACGATTGAGGTCACACCATTGTGGTCTTCCCTGGCATAGGACCCCTCTTCTCTGATTATTCCTGTTTTTCAAAGGGTCGGAGAGGTTGGGTAAATTTTACAAAGTCACAGCTAGTAAGTGGTGGCAGAGCGAGAATTCACCTCTGATTCTCCTGGTCTACAAAATTTCTTTCTTCTGTGAATGAACATGCAACACAGGTGGCAACTGACTGTCTAATTCCCGAGTGTCACTGATGTCAGTCCTCAGTGGGGGAATGCTTTGGGAAAAAATGGGGGAAGGTGACACATTCAAGCAGCCTGCCCAAAGTAAGGAGCAGATAGCAACATGAAACTGTCTGGTGAAGCTTCCACTTAAACCACGCTGGTCAGATCTAGGATCTGGGACACAGGGCCCCAGCCTTGGAAGCCATATTTTAGCATTTGAATATTCTAAACTAGGGACTGCAGAAAAGAAGGTATAAAGAGCAAAGAAACAGAGAGGAGGAAGGTCAGGAGTGTGTCCTCCCAAGGGTCAAATCCTTCTGAAGCCGCTCTTCCCACCTCCTCTGGGCCTTGGCTTCACCTGTAGGGCCAGGTTTCTGCCTCCCCCCAAGTTCAGTGTTATTTTCCTGCTTTGTATCATAGCCTCTGCAAGGACTAGCATCGGTGGTGCCCGTAAGAAGAGTCCATGCACAGTGACTAAGAACAAGTCATTGAACACCTCCGTCACAGAAACCTGATTTAAATCCAGGTTCAAACACTTACTTTCCTTCCAAGATAGTAAGATGGTTAGAATAGTCCCAAACTTGTAGGTCAACCATGAAAAATAAATGTGATAATAAAGTCAAATTCTTGGCACACTATGAATGCTCAGTACGGGATATTAAAGCCAACCCACACTTAAGGCTTTGGTCTTGCATGATAACCCTCTGGGTATTGATAACTATTTTCAGAAGTTTAAAACCTACATGTCTTCATTGCATATTGTTTCTTCCCTCCCTTCCCTCTTTCCTGTTTTTTGTGGTTTTTTTTAAGAGATGGATGAGGTCTTGCTCTGTCACCCAGGCTAGAGTGCAGTGGCACGATCATAGCTCACTGCAGCCTCAAACTCGTGGGCTCAAGAATCTTCCTGCCTCAGCCTCCCGAGTAGGTGGGACTACAGGTGTACACCACCATGCTGGCTTTTTTTTTTTTTTTAATTTTTCTAGAGATAGGGTCTCACTATTTTGCCCAGGCTGGTCTTGAATTCCCAGCCTCAAGTAATTCTCCTGCCTCAGCCTCCTGAGTTGCTGGGATTCTGCTTTGTTTTTCTCTTATGACTATAAGACATCAGTAGTCAAGGGTTTGGGCTCCAGCTTAGCTATTGATTGGTCACAGGACCTTGGACATGTGACTCATCTGTTAAAGATAGTTTCTTTATCTGAAAAAATAATAGTAATAGCTATTATGTAATGGGACACATACCCTGATGGGTGCATTAATACATCATATAATTTAATCTTCTTAACCCTGTGAGGAAGGCATTTTCCCCAAGTTAGAGACGAGTGGTTTAGTAGCTGATTCAAGGTTACTCAGTTAATGACTAGCTGAGTCAGAATTTGAACCCTGAACTGGGGGCTTCAAAGCTAATGCTCTTTTGCCTACATCAGCCTCCTCCCCATAGGGCTGATATACTGTTCCTCCCACAGGGCTTTGGGGTGGGCATAGAGATTGTGGATGTGAAACTGCCTTCTGTGTTGCAGAGAGGCAGAGTGAATGTCAGCTGTTATTTGATCTCATGTGCTGGCTCTGCGTCTGCCCTCCCTTTGGGACCCTTCTCTCAATCCACAACATCCCCAGTGGAAGGAAAGAGTGGGCAAAGCTATTGTTCTGTCCCTGAAGAGCTTCACCCTCTGGACCTCAGATGGTTCCCTTGGGAACCAAGCAAACTCCTCACTGTGCTCTGAGGATGGGCTGGCTGATAAGGCTGCCAGAGAGAGGCTTCTGCTGGATTCCCTGTTGTTGTTTGTCTTGGTGGCCTAGGACACTTGCAGTCGGGCAGAACTGGAAAGTGTGGGGTAGAAAAGAAAAACTCACAGAAATTTGGGTAGAGACCAAAACCAAAGTCAGGCAGACCATCCAACTCGACCCTGACTCTGAAGTTCCCAGGCAGGGAAGGAGACACGAGGATGGAGCATGGGAAGATCAGAAAGAGCAAGAACGGCCAACATGAAGGGCAGGAGTCAGAGCCCAGAGAAACTCCTGCACGGAGAGTGTCAGTGCTGAGCTAAATTATGAGCTACATTTTGCTAAAGCCCAAAACAGCATCCACATCAAACATGCTTACTCTTCTCATTGCTTTCAAGAGGTCTGTCCATCAAGGGTCAGGCGTGTTGGAGGCTACAAGTCACTCACTCCCCTTGCCTCCAGGTTGTGTCCAGCTGGCAGTGGACACAGGAGCAGAACAGGGACCGGTGAATCAGTTTCCTCAATAGCAGCAAGGGCCCTATAATGCTCAAGGTCATGGTTTTCTAGTAAACTGTCTCCCTCCCCTGCCCTGAATAGAAGGCGGGTAGCCCAGAATAGCAGGGCTAACTTATTAACTAACCCACTGCTTTGCTTTCTTGCAGACCCAACAAGAAGCAAGAGCCCTACGGTGAGTGAGCAGTGACGTCAGCACATTAACCTTGCCCAACAGAGCACCACAGCCACGGAGTGCTGTCCTCTCGCCAGCTCTCCAGTTTCTGCTAAGGGTAGGAAGGAGGACACAGAGGTAAACCCACAATCCTGGTTTGCCTGGGACTGAGGTGTTCCCAAGATGTGGGACTTTCAATGCTGAAAACAGAAAGTCCCTAGCAGATCAGGATCAGTTGGCCACTACCTTCCTCAAGCCTTAGCAATGTGCCCCCTCTGAAGAGGGGACAGCATGTGGAGAGAGGAAGAGAAGAGTTTCTCCCTGAGATAGCTCCAGCAGCACCCCTAGGCTAATGAGCACTGGCGTAATCAGTGGTTGGGTGCAGGTGTGGGGATGAAATTTTGGATATAAGCACATCACCACCTTCACAGTACTGCTCTCTGTGTGGTGGGACTACTGGCGATTTTTATGTTCTTTATACTTTTCTATTTTTCCCAAACATTGTATAATAAACATCTGTAGCATGGTAATCAGAAAAAAGAACTATATTATATTCAAACAATAGGAATAAAAAAAATAAGACCAGTAATTTAAATAATAAAATTCATTTTAAAAATGTGCTCCTTTGATCATTTTCTCCTGTACCCCAGATGGGGATGAGAGGCACACTTATTTCATTAACCCATGCAGAACAACTAGTTAAGAAAATGGAAAATGTGTTCCAAATTTTCCTTCTATTACCTTTAGATTTCCCAGTGGTAGTATCAACATTTTTAAGAAGTCTTTTTCACTATTCTCGCCTTCTTAATCATAATCAACTGTCAGTATTTAATCTGAATTCTCCCCAAGCCCAAACTATTATCCTATGCCTCTCCAAATACTTACACTGAATTGAACTGTGATTTAATGTTTTGCCCTCGATTTAATTAGCATTTCCCACCATTAGAGCAAGCATGGCTGAGAATAAAATTTGCTCCATTACCAGCCCAACTGAGGACAGAATCTAAAGAGACAGATTTTCGGTCCTGATTCAGCTACTTTCTGCATGTATGGCCTTAACGTGCCCAGGACTCAGGTTCTTCATCCAAAAGATGGGGCTGAGTGGCATCCAAGTCACTCCAAGTTATTCTCCAAGTCTGAGTGCCCCTGGGAGGCTCAATCAGAAACAGTGAACATGGAAGCGCTCTGTACACCACAGGATACTATGCAAATATTTTAAAGTACTTATCATCGGATTGACCATTTTGCATTAGGTGCCAGAAAACATAGAAACCAATTCAACTAGATAACAAAAAAAACTTCATCCATACATCCATCCAAAAGCACTTGCTTATCACCCCCATTACCTCTGTGTTTGGAGCTGGAGACTCAGAGATGAATAAGGCGGTCTAACGTGGGACTGAGTCCAGGCTACAGTAACAGAGATGTTGAGGCTCCAAGACCATCTTCCACCCACTCCTCTTAGTTCCGGGCTCTGGGGCCACATGAGACAAGTCTGATCACTGCTAAGGCTGAAAAGCAAAGCTCTCAACCACTTCTCTACTGCTGACGGATAGTCACATTTTTCTTTCCTTTTATCCAAAGGGAAAAATAAACATTTAAAAAATGACAAAAGTCCTTCAGGCAGAAAATTGGACACAGAGATAGAAAAAAGCCAAACAGTAAACACTTGAACTAGCAGGGAGAAGAGCTATATTCTCTAAAGAGCTTCACTGGGACACCACTGGAGAGGCTGAAAATAAGCCCTTTGAAAACAGAGCAGGTGGGTCTCATCCCCTTCATACACGTTTATTGCAAACTTTATTTCAAGCTCCATCTTAGCTCAAAGAAATCATTACACACATAGAGAAACACATGCTCAGAAAGAGGAGCCTCCACTCCTGGAGGACTGAGGCTGAGGGGAGACAAGGATGACCAACTTCCCCGTGGACCAGGTCTGCTTCCTAAGTAGGCAACATCCCATATAATGTGGGTGGCCGCTGGAAAGCCACCTGGATCCCCAAACTCCACCTCTTATCCCAGCCCCTTCTTGTCCCACTCCAACCTACCTTATGAGTGCCTGAAACTCAATCCCATAGTGATTTCATCCTTTTAGGTTAAGACATTGTGCCTGCTATACAACCCACTCCATGTGTTGATAAAAGAGGGCAAAATATGGCAAGCCAAGTTCCAGGCACCTGCAGGAGCATAGGAGTTAGTAGCGAGTTGTTCAGGATGGAGAAGCCCTGTCCCAGATGTCCATCAAGAGGATGCCATAGCCCGGTGGTTCTCAAATGTCAGCATGCCTCAAAATCACCTGGAAGGCTTGGTAAAATGCAGACTTGGCTAGATACAGAATTTCAGGCTCAAGGGTACCTATGTGAGGCTAGAGAAGTTGGTACCACTGATTCTGCCCCTTCAGCAGTAATCTGCCTGCCTCTGTGGTAGCTGTTAGGTTTTCCTCTTTATCGACTTATTTTTCTGAAGCACTGCTATATCATGTCCAGGTTTCATTTGGTTTTGTTTTGTTTGTTTGTGATTCCAGTTGGTAGAATTTTTTTTGTTCTAAGGGCTCAAGTCTTTGTTCAGTTCTGATAATTTCTCAGGCAATAAATCTTCCAGTGTCACCTTTCCAGCACTTTATTTCATCCTTTTAAACTACGATTAGAGGTATGTTGTGTCTTCTTGCTCTGTTCTCTCTATTTATCTTTCCTTTTATCTTTTCTACCTCTCTGTCTCTTCATATTTAACCACACAGTTTACTGATGTACTCTTCTGTAATCTTCAGAATGCTGCACTTGTTAAAACAACAAATTAACTGCTTGTTCTTGCTATATAATCACTGTCCTTGTTCAATAATCAATGGATTTCATTCATTCTTTTATCTCCCATAGACTATTAAATATATTCATTTAAGTGCCTCCCCACAATATATACACTTTGGATGGTGTAATGCTATTTTTCAGATTGTTTTTTTCTATTTCTGGTCTATAGAGATGCCCATATATTATTTTAGAATGCTATTATATATTTAGTAATATATTTATTATTTCTATGTGCTTTTGAAATGACAGCACTTATCCCATGCTCAATCCATCGTCTTGGGAGCATAACCATATGCTCTCAATCCTTTTCAATTCCCAGCTGCTGCCTCCAGGAAGCCAACCTCAAAGTATCTCCAAAAGCCCAGAGATCACTTTGCAAAATGTGCATGAGTCTCCTTTAGAGAAATCCCATAGTTACCATCTCTGTCATCTCTCTGTTTGGAGGAGCATAGTTTGCACATGGGTTCTCTAGATGCTTCCTTATTCCCTGAGTTCAATTTAATATATAAAAAAGAAGAAGAGGGGGAAGTAAAGCCATTTATTGAGGCTACTGTTTGAGATAACGAACAGTATATATTCCCACTTCTCAACTCCACTGTAGAATATTTATCCCAAGAAAATAAAATCCATTGCTTACCAACTGTGCCATGGGGCAGGCTCAGATTTATTCACATACAAGGGTTGTGTCCCTTGTGCTTAACACATAGAGCCATGTATGATCTCAATGGACAGAATTAAGAAGTAAGAAAGATTTGTTTTATTAAAGCTATCTTTTGGTTGAGGAAACTGAGGGTCAAAGTCATAGCCAGGTACTCCCAGAAGTAGGATCGAGGCCCAGAATTTTTGCCCCTGACCCAGTTAAGGACATCCCAGGAAAACTCAAAGTCATGAGCTGAATCTTATTTATCTATGTGCTCATGTGAACACATAGAAGGTATTCAATGAGATGTTTGTTCCATCATTGTAATTAAATGAAATACTATGATTAATTATCCACTTGTTTTTCGATGCTTTTGCATTCATGAAACATTCTAGAATCTAATGACAGCATTAGGACCCTGTCCCTAGAAAAAAATGCACATCTGTACACATATGCAGCACACAACATTTTCATTAATTTCAAAGGGTCCTAAATGGGGTTAACTCCTCAAACTGGGTTAAACTTCAAAATTCCCTTTCAAAATCTTGAACTTTTAGGGCTTAGAAAAGGCCTTAAAGATTATTGATTTCAATTTCTTTATTTCACAAATATAGAAACTGAAGCCTAGAGACAGGAAGTTTCTGGTAGAGTGATCTCAGAGTCCATGCAAAGAAGGCCTGGGCTATCTGCTGTTTGGAAGTCTTCCTCAGAATCAGCTGGGGAAAAATCCTCCACCTCCCTTGGACATGGACCTTGCTCAGAACTATTGTCCCTACTCTCACCTTCCTGAGCTTCCTGTTGGCAGGAGTGACCTATCCAAAGCCTCACAGCCAGGAGAAGTCCTGAGACTAGAACCCAGGTTCTCCTTACTCTTAGCCCATTGCCCTTTCTGTGACTAATTTTGTCTCCCAAAGCAACTCATCTTCTTCTTCCACACTCTCAGCCAGCTTCTCTCATTTCATCCTTCCTTCCAGGTTCTAGTTTTATCGGCTGCTTTATTACATTACATGTCCCTTTTGTTTAATTAAAAAGGAATCAAAATTTCAGTCCATAAAATGACAAAACAGATTAAGATACTTGAAACCACATTTACTTGCATGTTTCCAGTGTAATGCTTCCTAAACCAAACTCTTTAAAGCTAAATAAATAAATCATGGCATGTCATTTATTCAACCCTGAGAAAACAACACCATAAAGAAGATATCTGCTAGGACTGGATAAGAAGTGTCATTAAAATCCTCTTCTGAAAAATATCACTAGAAGCTTGGGTACATCTCTGATGTGCTAAAATAAATTAAAATGCAAATTAATGATATTTATAGAGGATATGGGCACAGAGCAAAATTAAATTTTCTATTGATATCACACTATGATTAAACCAAAAGAATTGATGCTTCCTGAGAATAAAAATTGTTAACTGCCTCAGAACCTTAATTACATAATTACTAATGAAGCAGCTTCTCCCATAGAATTGAAAAACTATCAGACAAACAATAGCCAAAAAAAAAAAAAATTCTTCTGGTATTAACCCCTGTAAGCGCCCCAAAAACACATAAAGGACAAAATATTTCTGAGTGGCCAGTGGTGGAACTCAGGTCTTAGGATAGGACAATGACTTATCCAAGTTATATAGCAGTAAGTTATATAGGCTTCCAGACAAGGCCAAGGTATCTGTGAGTTGGTTTTTCTGTAAATAAAAATAATAATAATAAATAATAGGGGTGAATTTTGCTTTCAGCAATGACTGATTAGGTTTTGTTAAACCAACCATCCTGCCCAAGACCATAAAAAAAACCTAACCAAAATAAAAAATAAAGCCTATTCAAAGACATCAGAAAGTTACCAAGCCAAAGAGAATTTACAGGGCAAGATCCAGCAAACCAGGGGAAGTAAGACCAGAAAGTGGAGCTCCATTCCTGCTCAGTTTGCTTATTGAGTCCCAAAGCTAAAAGCTGAGCTTCTGAGAAGCTAAATAGAGTTTTGGGGATTCTCATGGGACTAGAGGGAAATAAAATAAGGTTCATGGTTTTCCAAAGAGGGGAGGTTTGGAAAATGTGTAAGTCCTTTAGTTGGAAAATATGGAGGGCTGCCCCCGAGGAGTAACAGTAAATGAGAAACTGACCAACTCTCCCAAGAACTGAGGCTTCTGATAATTTGAATCCCTGATCTGATTGAGGTGATACACCCTTAGCTTAGTTTTGGAAAGGTTTGACAGAGAAAAAAAAAAACAACACAAATGTGACAAACACTAAACAAAGAGCAAATTGTTAGGCTAAACCATATCAATAATTATATTACATAAAAATGGACCAAACACTCTAGTTAAAAGGCAGAGATTGTCAAACTGAATAAAAAAGCAAGATTTGGCTGGGTGTGCTGGCTCATGCCTGTAATCCCAGCACTTTGGGAAGCCAAGGCTGGAGAAGCTAGGAGTCCAAGACCAGCCTGGACAGTATAGTGAGACCTCATCTCTACAGAAAAAAAAAATGAGCTGGGCACAGTGCAAGCACCCGTAGTCCCAGCTACTTGGGATGCCGAGGCAGGAGGATCCTGGGTGCGGGAGTTCAAGGTTGCAGTGAGCTACGATTGCA
>CAUYRT010000261.1:0-43068 GCA_963574885.1 Lepilemur ruficaudatus
TTAATTTCTTTCTATTATTAGTAGAGACGGGGTCTCGCTCTTGCTCAGGCTGGTTTCGAACTCCTGACCTTGAGCGATCCGCCCGCCTCGGCCTCCCAGAGTGCTAGGATTACAGGCGTGAGCCACCGCGCCCGGCCTAAAGGTGCTCTTCTCATTTAGCTTTTTTATTCCAAACTAGCCAGACAAGTGTTTTTGAGCTAAGATTCACATTTTTAAATTAAATTTATTGTGTATAATTAAATTTTGAAATATTTGTTCCTCAAATCAAGGTTAGACGTAAAACAGTTTTAATCTCATTGTTCATCATGTAGTATGTGCTGCAGAATCTAATTCCATAATGCATATTCTATTTATGATGGATTGTGTAGTGGTTAAGAATGGATTAAAGTGTCCTGTAGAACGTGACTTGTTTTTGATGATCACACTTACATTCTTTCCTTTTAACCATCTCTTTATTTATGGCAGCTGTTTCCTTATTCATGGAAAATAATTTTAATATATTTATAAAACAAATGGGTTTCTTGTGGACTATCTAAACATAGCAGACCATATGTTACAGTCTTGTGTATCTATCTGAAATTGGGACCAATCTTCAGTTCTTTATAAGTTGAGCATAATAGGTTAATGCTAGTTTGTATAAGTGATATATTCAATATTAAGGATCATTAGGCAGGCTTTCAAGTGACTAGGATAGTACAGAGAATACTGAACTTTGAATTGGTTAACCTACATCTGAGCCTGGTCCCATCACTTATTAACCCAAGTTATGGGTTTTCAGATCCTTACTGTCTTCTTTCATAAAATCAGAATAACAATACCTCCCTTCTCTATCTTCTAGGGTTGCTTTGATATACAAACAAGATAATATAAAAGCACTGTAATATGTATCTGTTCATGATAATATTGATATAACATTTGAATAGTTGAAAAATCTACAAATATGAATGATTTTCAGCTATTTATTAAAAATTACACGGTCCTGGCTTCAGGTAGTTAAACCTGTTTCTAAAATTGCATTTGTTTCAAGCTGTTGAATATGATTATCATACTGCAAATAAATTTTGGGGGTCAGATTCCATGTATAACATTTAGCTAAAACAAGCATGAACACAAAGCTATTTTAGCTAGAAATATGGATAATTGCTATTTAAAGACAGCAATTCAGAGGAAAAAGAATGTGTTTTAATATCAAAATGTTTTACTCATTTGTTGGTATCATTTACATGGAGTGTTATTAAAGTTTTGAGCAAATTGTGCAAATAAATATGCTGGTCAAGAAGATCTTTTGATAGCATCAACTGATTATCATTTCTGCCTGGGTACTATTTTTAACATTAAATTCTTTATGAAACACTGAATGATATTTGTGACAATTTTATTCATAGAAACACTAGCATCAAAATATGAAATGACTTTGTGCTTTAAAGTCTGAAAACTAACCATTGTCGAGATTAACTGGCTGGTCTTGAAATAAGCTGCATTTCTTATGTAATCAGAATGTTTGTGAAGTGAGCTCTGTTTGCAGCTGATGCTTTGTTGAATTAATAGTAACCTTGGGCTAATATATAAGATTTGGGTTTTGTTTTTTTTCTTGTTTACATTATTTTCAGTTTAGGGGTTTGTTTAGCTAGTTAGAGCTCTTAGCCTAAGTTTCTAATTCAGTCAGCTCAGTTTATGGAGAGTTGGTTGTCCTTTTTCTATATAGCATTTACATTTTTGTTATTCTAGACTTCCAACCTTTGGTCTGGGGGCAGGGGATTGAAGAAAGTACGTTTTAAATACAAAGTTTAATGAAAGGTTTTTTATTAAAACAAAATTTTGAATTGTTTTTATACTTTAAGCCACCTTGCATTAATTTTCATGACGGTGCACAGAATTAAAATTTGTAGGAAACATTTCTGTATATAACCAATAGGTTTTATATTATAAACAGCATTTACTTTTTTAAATTTACTACTCATTTTACCTTTATTCTGTGTCATCTGGTCTGTTTTCTTGCTTTATTTATATAATTTGCCACTTCTTAAATAAAGTTATAGACTACCATGTTTTAATCTATACCACTTTCTACTTTTTGTTTCTATCACATTGAGGATTAGAATTTTCATGTCTGAAATATATACAGGTTTCACATGAAGCAGAGATTTTTAACCTTCAGTCCTTGTGCAGACTTCAGGATTCTTTGAAATCTTCTCCAGCTGCAAACCCTACATATGTCTGTCTCTGAAACGGGCCATAGCTTTCTTTGAATTCTCAAAAGGATTACAACTGCCTAAAATTTGACTCATGGGCTTAGAAAAGGAGATGGGCCTTTTTCTGTCTTAAAGTGAAGATGATTTATATTGATGGCATCTTCATGTAATTTGTAAAATAGAGATAGCTTAGCAGACCTAGGTTTACTCTGTTTTTACTTTCTTTAAAATCTTTTTTATTTTTTTCCTTTGGACAATTAAATTCAGGACAAAAACAATATGGTGAGTTTAAGTTGCTGCTGCTACATGTGTGAAATGCATTAAACTGCCTGGCATGTGGAGTCATCTTTGATATTCTTTGTTTAATGAATTCAATTCAAGTCTCACTTCACATATGTCTGATTTCTTCTTCATTAGCTATTTCAGTTTGTACTTGTTCCTCTTAGCTTTGGTGGCAGTTAAATAACCTGCAGTCTTTTGCATTTATTGTTGTCCCATGATTTTATATTAACTGCATGTAACTGTTTGAAACAAGTCACTGTTTTTTACTATTATAAATTTTATTAATGATCACTGTAACTTTAATAAAATTTGGTGTTGAAATGATAACTTCAGGCTAAGTGGAAAATATTTAAGCAACACTATACAAGTATATATTGGCAAGTTATGTGTTAAGACTTAAGTCCTATATTAATATTTTATAGATTTTATTTCTTTCATTAATGTGTTTCTGTCAGTTTTATGAAAGAGATGTTTCTTATCACTTATAAAGTGATGATCTTCTGATTGAGCCTATTGGTAGCCCCAGATTGGCACTATGAAGTTTTTTTCTATTCCAGAACATAAATCAAAAGCCAGTAGTTCTTCGAAAGAGAAGACAAAGAATAAAAATAGAAGCAAATTGGGATCTCTTCTATTATAGGTAAACTTTAGGCCTCTTTTCCAATATAGATTAAATTTGGTATTGCTATTAGAGGAATTATGACAGATTTTTCTTCCCTGGAACTAGTGCTATATATTGTCAAGTTCAAGAACTTTTACTGTTAACATTGGTATGATTAGAGATGCTTCCATAAAATTAAGGCTCTTTATAAAGAGTTGATAGTCTGAGGAGTTAAAATTATTTTAAAGATTGTATTAAGGCTTAGAGATGATTACTTTAAAACACTTTATTATGGCTTAGAAATAATTGCATACTTCCTTAAAGCTGGGTTGGAAATGGAGTCTTAAAAGAGGTGAATGGTGAAAACAGACATGTGAGAAATGAGTATCCAAGTTGTTTGACCTCCTGTACTTTTCCAGCCTTTCAAATATGGCAACCCCTTCCTCTCCCCATCCACTAACCTCTCCCTCTCCTGCCCCACATTAACATATAGAAGGACATGGAAACATTTTGGGGAGTTTGTAAAACTTCTTTGAGATAACTGAGTACTCAGTCTGGAAGCTGACATGTTGATTATACCTTGGCTAATAAAGAAAAATATGTGCTTTGAAAACTTCCCACACTACTTTTACAGTATATAGTATGTATATAGTATATCCTTAAGTATGTGCCTTGGATTTCTCCCTTAGGAATCCCTCAATTGTATTGTCCCTTTTACGACTTCCTTGGAACTCTGAAATGAGACTTTCTAGGAGGATTACAGACTGAAAGTAAATGGATGTAAAGTCCATCCATCCCCAATTCAGACTTTTGCCCAAATGTATTACAATAGTTAAATTATTCCAAAAGTACGAGGGAAGTATTTTAAAAATGCTCAGTCATAGCTTGGCAGTGTAGCAGTATTCTCTCTTGGGTAATCTGTAAGGTTCTAATAGAGAATGTTGCTCATCCCTCATACCTCACACCCAAACATTCAGAGACTCTTATCTACAACCTGAAATTTGATATCTGGACAATAAAATTATTTTCTAACTAGAATTTATATTAGCAATAAATATCGAAACTGAAATATCAGGTTTTTTTTTTTTTTTAATTCACACAGATTTGTAGTTTAGGTCCATTTTTTTCCTGATATTTTATTAAGCTTTCAAACATACAGAAAAAGTATGTTTTATAATAAATACCTATAAACCTATACCAATATTCTACCATTAACATTTTGCTCTACTTGCTTTACATAGATTTTATATATACTTGCTAATGTTTATTCCATTGTTTTCTTATTATAAGATGTAGTAAGGGATATATGTAGATTTTTTTTAATGTTTATTGCTTCCTATCATTTTCTGATTATACATATATCTAGGTTTAGTCAAGACCATGCCAAATCAAACCTTATTTGGAATTTCAAAACACGAGAAGAACTGAAAGATACTCTTGAATCTGAAATGAGAGCATTTAATATTGATAGAGAGCTTGGTAGTGCTAATGTGATCTCCTGGAACCACCATGAATTTGAGGTAAAGTTTAATTTTTGCAGTATATTAATCTTAAAAAATAAAGCATATACTATCTTGAGAGTGATTTTTTTTTTTTTAATATTTAATTATGGAACTTGTGACTTTACCTTCCCCCTTAATGTTATAGTGGAAATATTGGAAAACTTTAATCTTTGCCTGCGACAAAAATTAAAAATTAATTTTAAGTAACTCACTTTGTACCTGAGAATCCTGTAGGCGTTTTAATATTGTAAACTTGATCCTTTGTATTCTAAATTTGTTCTTTGCGTGTTTTTGGTATTGGTTTTTTGGAGTTTTTTTCCCCATTTCTAGGACCTTTAGATTCTTTTTCCATTAAAACACAGCCTGTTTACCTTGTTCCTTATAGCTTGATTAATTTTTTGTGGTATTTTGATTCTAAGTATGACTATATTTTGCTGTTCTTTTAAAAATATTGATGTGAATAACAGGGAAAACAACAAGAAACGTGGTGGTAGATAATTTTATACATGTGTATGTATAATTTAAGTATATATATAAAACATGCTAATATGTATGTAGTTTAAACTGTTATAACAGCTGTCATTTGAACATGCGGGTGAGCCCGCAGACATTGATCCTTAACCAAACTGCATTTCTAAAACATGTAATAATGTGAACGTGCTCATTCCCTCCTTAGCAAAGTAAAAACTTTCTTTACTTTGGTTTTGGGAGCCTGTAGTCTCCTGGATTTTTTCCTTCCTCGCTGTATACTACTTCTCAATCTTCTGCACTCATTTCTTTGCATGTCTCCAACCGCTAAATGTTGGCTGGCCCCAAAGGATCCGTTCTTGGATCTCTTCCTTTTTATTCGTTGCCTCAATGATCTCATCAAGTCTCTGGCTTTAAATGTTTATTTGCTTATGGCTTCCAGATTTTTATCTCCTGTTTAGACTTTGTTTGCTAGACTTACTTCATACCTTTATCTCTAATTGGATATCTAATAAGCATCTAGAACTTTCTCTCCAAAATTATGCTCTTGTTCTTCTCCTTGCAGTCTTTCTGATCTTTGTTACTTGTTATTTTCTAGTCAGACCCTTGAAATTATCTTCTCTTGTACCTCAAATCCAATTTGTCAACAAATCTTATATAATGCACCTTCAAAATTTAAACAGAACCCAACCTTCATCTGGCTGTTGGATTATAACAGTATCACTGCTTCCACCCTTGCCTCCCTGTAATCTATTAGCAACATAGCAGCAGGATGGTCTTGTTACACATGTAAGCAGATCATAGCATTTCTCTGCTAAAAACCCTCAGTTCTTCTATGCATCTGGGTCTGAGTCCTTGAAATGACAAGGTAGGATCTGTGTACGCCCCTTCCCACTCCAGGCATTTTCTCTTTGATCTTATCTACCACTCTTCCTTTCTTGCTCTGTTCCAACCACACTGACTTCCCTGAAAATACCAAATTCATGTTCTTGTCTCAAGATCTTTTTACTTGCTTCCCTCTGCCTAGAATAATCTTTTCCCTGGATAGCCTGGTAACTTTTCTCCTCTCCTTCAGGTCATTTGAGCAGGCCTTCCCTGCTATCTTATTTAAAAATGCAGCCCCTTTTACACATACACACATACTTACATATACATTCTCTCCCCATGTCTCCTTTCCTGCTTTGTTTCACTCCATAGCACTTACTATCTCCCAACTATCATATATATTTTGCTTTTTTTCCTGCTATGCCTGTGAGGGCAGAAATTTTTATGTTTGTTCACTGCTGTATCTCCAGTGCCTGACACACAGCATATGCTTAATAAATAGAAGTTGAATTGATTGAATGCTCAGATCTTACAGAAAGAAAGTGAAATAGAGATTATAGATACTTGATTTTCTATAGTTTGTTTTTAGAAATCAATTATTAGAGGCTTTGGAAAAATAATTTTGATAATCTCATCAGAGAATTCCTTTTTACGATTGCTTGTGAATCTTTCCTTGAGACAAACAGCCTGGGTACAAGGGTCATTGTGCTGCCCCAACTCTTGATCTTGGACTTCTACCTCATTTATCACCTCTAATTAGTAGCCTGGGGTAATTTGACATACAGCAAAGGAGTGCTATACAAAAATGTGACATGGGCCGGGCCCGGTGGCTCATGCCTATAATACTAGCACTCTGGGAGGCCGAGGCGGGTGGGTCGCTCAAGGTCTGGAGTTCGAAACCAGCCTGAGCAAGAGCGAGACCCCCGTCTCTACAAAAAAAAATAGAGAGAAATTAATTGACCAACTAAAAATATATAGAAAAAATTAGCTGGGCATGGTGGTGCGTGCCTGTAGACCCAGCTACCTGGAAGGCTGAGGCAGAAGGATTGCTTGAGCCCAGGAGTTTGAGGTTGCAGTGAGCTAGGCTGACGCCACAGCACTCTAGCCCGGGCAATACAGTGAGACTCTGTCTCAAAAAACAAACAAACCAAAAAAAAAAATGTGAAATGAAGCCGATGTTTTGGTTTTAATTCCTAGCCCATCAGCCAGGGGTCTAGCTAGGGTAGGAGAGAAGACCTGAAGTAGCTTGTGTGTGTTTAGCTAACTTTGTGTGCTGCAGCACCACCTACTCCTTGCTTGGGTATGGCAAACCCAGAGGGGAATGAAGCAGATTTCATTCTTCCTCCCCCTAAGTCTTCATTGATACTGTGTAGTGCTGTGATAGTTTTTATCAGCAAGTTTTACATTCATAAAATTGGTATATAATTCCAACTCAAGATTTGACTGAAAGAGTAAGTCATGTTAATAATGAATTAACAGGTATTTTTAGGAAATGATAAGCCCTGAACAGAAAGAATTGTAAGAAACAATTATGTGGAAATGGCCAAAAATCTATTGTGAACTAAAATAATGTAATTTACTTTTATTAATAAAGGTTAAATATGAGTGCCTCGCAGAGGAAATCAAAATAGGAGACTATTACCTGAGATTACTATTGGAGGAAGATGAGAATGAAGAAAGTGGATCAATTAAGAGATCGTGAGCTACTCTGTGTATCCTGTTTTGTTTGTTTTCACTATTGGTTTCGTGGTTATTTTTATTGTAAATTTATTTTTTTTAATCCAGGTATGAATTTTTCAATGAGCTCTATCATCGTTTCCTGCTCACCCCAAAAGTAAACATGAAGTGTTTATGTTTACAAGCCCTTGCTATTGTTTATGGCAGATGTCATGAAGAAATAGGACCTTTCACAGATACTAGATATATCATTGGAATGTTAGAGAGGGTAAGGATAATCATTTAAGGAAACTGCTGTTTGATATTGTCACGGTTGTCCGTGTTATATTTCAAAACTAAATGTAAATTCTATTTGCTCACATTACTGCAACTTTCTTCATGAGCTTTTCTATAATTTATATTGTACTTTTTATCTAAGTTAAAGAGGAAAATGATGGGTTTTTATTTGTCAATGTCAGTTTATTTTTCAGTTTCTGCTTTTGAACAACTTTAGTGACCTATATGCCAGTCTTTCAATATAAGTATGGATGAGCTGGACAGGTGTATAAAAAGAAATAGTGACTTCCAGAGTTATGTACCTTTGGTTTTCCTTTTTGGAAAAATCTTAAATGATGCTAACATACTAAATTTAGAAGTATGAAGATAGTAAAACTTTTTGGAACTGCAATGATAACCGAAAAAACAGAACCTTGACTTAGCACTTTTTTTATTTTATAAAGTTTGTCATGTAACTTTTGAGCGTGGGGGGAGGGTAACAAATTAATCAGTCCGTTCATTGTGCAACCCATAAATTAATTTCATTCATCATGTAGCTCATTTGAATGTTAACCTATTTGTTGCAGTGTATATGTTTTATTCTTTCATTTCTGTTCACTTTCCTCTTATATTTAACAATTCAAATTTCAGTGAACCGCTTTAGTTAGAACCATTTCATCAATTTTTAAAAGCCATCTATGCTTATTATAATTGCCTTAACTGTGACTCATGTTTTGTGGATTAGAAAACTGATTCCGAATAAGGTCATAAAACATACCTAAGAATAACATAACCAGGACAAAAATTCTTACTGTTTGCTGTTACAATAGACGGTGCTTTTGAATTCTAATTCACTGTTATTCCAGTGAACCTGGAGTACTTGTGGCATACCATTTATATTTGGGGTATTTTTCCTCATGTTTGTGTTGATCATGATGTGATTTATGTGGAACATCACCTACAAATTCTTTAGAATTTTTACTTAATTTAAGAGTATCATTTGGAATAATTCTTTCATTTAATTTTTATATGTCTTCTCAATGCCATATATTAAAATAGTCTGTTCAATGACTTTTAAAATATCTGCCTTTATAGGGAAATTAGACAAATTATATAAAATTACAGAGAATGCAAGAGGAATTACAATAATTGGCAAACTTTTATGATTTTTCTCCTTTATATTTAAGAGACAACATTATTTCTTGTGTGCTATTGGTTGATTTTGTCCATTGATGGTAATATCTTAATTTGTGTTTGTATTCACTGCTGACTAAATTCTCATTTATTTCAATAGTGCACAGATAAACTTGAACGAGATAGGTTGATCCTCTTCCTTAACAAGTTGATTCTTAATAAGGTACAGTATTTTTGCATAAATATGGTATCATTTCCAAGTAATGTGCATATGTAAAGATAAACTATCATAGTTTGAGTGAATTATCCAGAGATAGTTCTTTTCTTATCTTATCCATTTTAGATCAGAAAGCCTCTAAACTCCTGGAGGGAAAAGTTTTTGCCAGTATTCCCTATACATTCAGCCCTAGTATTATAGATGTTGAATAAATTAATGATGATAAAATTCCAAATGAATAATAGTGAAGGATAACCTTTAATGTATTGAAATGACTTAATAACAATCCTTACCTGATTTTTCTTTAGGAATCTTTAGGGTTAAATTTTAAATAAAGTAAATACTTGACATAAGATGGTAAGGTTTTAATTTATCAATATACATTTTGATGATAAAAACTAATTGAAGAAATAAAATGAAGAGTGATTTGACTTTCTTTTTAAAGACATTTGAGAGATTTGTGCTAGTTTCTAACAAGAATTCATAGTTGTGATATGTAACATTAACTCACAATTGTATGATGTTAAAATGACATCTAAGCAGATTTTTATTTCTTAAATTTTTAAAGAAATTTTTATTTCTTAAAACTTGCCTAGTTTTATTCTTACTTCTTCTAAGTAATGCAAATGTTTTTAAATAAGTCCTAGGAAATTTTCATTTAAATTATAGTTTCTTCCTTCTCATAAATTAGCAGTTTTTAAGTTTAAAAAAAAAAAAACCTAGAACATTAAAAAGTTTTTAATGTAGCAGAATTATTTCTGGTTATGGAATAATCTGTTTATTAAAAAGACTTTGGCAGAATAGTTACAGAATCAGAGTTCATCATGATAATCTGTAGTTTGTTTTTATTTTTGTGGTTTTTTTGTTTTCACTCAGAACATATTTAAATAAAAATTCTCATGTGGTCTCTTTTTAATACAGCTTTGCCCTTTTAATCTATCTAAATTTAGATTCCTTAAACACAAGATCCTGAAAATATTAAGTAATACTAGTTGTATTTAGTTATTTCCAAAAGATTCCAAGTATTTTCCTCTTTGAGAACCTTTTAGGTAGTAGTACCTATTGGGAAGGAATGTTTTAGATTATGTAAAAATATTTTCTCTTCCAGAAAAATGTTAAGGATCTCATGGATTCAAATGGGATTAGAATCCTTGTGGACTTACTTACCCTTGCCCATCTCCACGTAAGCCGAGCTACAGTACCACTGCAAGTATGTATGGTTGTCTGGGTTTTACAAGTGTAACATTTCTTGAATACAATTATAGAAATCTGAAAATATGTTAATATATGTGATCAAGAGTGTATTCTCTAATAATTATAACAGTACTAATGCCTGGGAGATTAATTCACACACAAAAAGTGAAATCACCAAAAGATGAATCTGAAATGGACAGTAATGATTGATCCCATTTTATTTTTCTAATGTCTCTTGTCTTTTAAAGTAACTGCATTTTTAATGTGGCTTTTCTTGAGGCAGTGTGACCTTTAGGATTTAAACTGAATTCATCAGATATGTAAATAGAACTTTTAGCATTGACAAGGATTTAGAATATGCTTATCTTAAGGAATCTGGAGCCCTTGTTGAAACCAGCCAAGAGGCCAGGCATGGTGGCTCATGTCTGTAGTTCTAGCACTCTGGGAGGTATAGATGGGAGGATCATTTCAGATCAGGAGTTCAACACCAGCCTGAACAAGAGCAAGACCCTGTATCTACTGAAAATAGAAATAAGTAGCCAGGTGTGATGGTGCGTGCCTGTAGTCCCAGCTACTCAGGAGGCTGAGGCAGGAGGATCACTTGAGCCCAGGAGTTTGAGGCTGCTATGAACTAAGGTGATGGCATGGCATTCTAGCCTGGGTGACAGAGGGAGACTCTGTCTCAAAAAAAAAAGAGGGAGAGAGAAACCAGCTAAGAGGACAAAGCTGTAAGTCTACTGAAAGGCCTCTTCTGATACCTAACTTATAGAAAGGGCCTATATGTAGCTCATTTGATTTTTTTTTTTAATGTTATGTTTTGTTTTTGTTTAATTTGCTGGTGCAAGGCAATGTGTCATGTTAGATTTTGTCTGAATTGTAACCACAAGTGCTATTGGAATATTTAGAATATGGCATTTTCTGTTATAGAGCATGAATAATGGTAATCATAATGTTCGTTATATACCATTACGGTGTCCAGGTACTGTTCTGGTACACATAATATGTTAACTCTTTAAATCCCCCAACAGTCCTATGAGATGGTTACCATCATTATTTGCATTTTATAGATGAAGAAACTAAGGAACAGAGAGGCTAAATGTATTGCCCAAGGTCACCCAATAAGTGGCAGAGCCGGACTTAGAACTGAGATGTCTATGCTCTTAACCATTTTGCCGTGCCACTATATATGTGTCTAGCTGAAAGCTGATAGTTATGGGAGTGTTCAAAATCCATGTTATAATAAAATACACTACGTAAAAATTCTATCCTAGGTTCTTATAAAACACTGATAGAGAAAATTGTTAGAATTATTTGTAGTTAAGGTAATAGATTGAAACTAAGTATTTAAAACCACTAAAAACTTTCCTGTTAGCATTTTAACTCTTTGATCTCAGATGCTTATTGAAACTCTTGGTTGGAGTGAGGTTTTTTTCCCACAGTAGAACTTTAATATTTT
The DNA here is from genome assembly GCA_963574885.1 of Lepilemur ruficaudatus. NCBI lineage: Eukaryota > Metazoa > Chordata > Mammalia > Primates > Lepilemuridae > Lepilemur > Lepilemur ruficaudatus. The sequence goes on from CAUYRT010000261.1 coordinate 11,804, forward strand.
GTGCATTGTGGTTTAAGGTTAATGGTGTATGTTTTTATATAACTGTCTACAGTATTCTTTGCTACTAAAACTTTAGTGTCCTGAGAATTTATTAATGACTATAGAGAATGTAGATGTATTTGAATTTAGCTTAGATTGCTGAGTAAATTTAAGAAACCATTTACTTCACATGCATAGTAATAAGGAAATAGACCAGGCATGGTGGCCTGTAATCCCAGCACTTTTGGAGGCTAAAGCAGGAAGATCCCTTGAGCCCAGGAATTCAAGACCAGCCAGAACAACATAGAAAGATCTATTTCTACAAAAAAGTTAAAAAAAAAAAAATTAGCCAGGCTTGGTGGTGTACACCTATAGTCCCAGCTACTCAGGAGGCTGAGGCGAGAGGATTGCTTGAGCCTAGGAGTTTGAGGGTACTGTGAGTTATGATCACAACACTGCACTATAGCCTGGGTAGCAGAGTGAGACCCTGTCTCTAAAAAAATAAATTTAAAAAAATAAGGAAATAGCTTTTTTGGACTATTAGGTTAGGCATTTAAGCCTTAACTCTTAACATAAGGTCACTTAAAATTTCAGGTGAACTTTTAAAGGGCTATAAACCCCCACAAATTAATACTGTGCTACTTTGTTTTATGACATACATTTGTCCCCTTATATTTCTGCCTTGGAAAATAACAAATCTTTTTAAAACTCAGAGCAATGTGATCGAAGCTGCTCCAGACATGAAAAGAGAAAGTGAAAAGGAATGGTATTTTGGTAACGCAGACAAAGAGAGGAGTGGCCCATATGGATTTCATGAGGTATTTATCTTGGAGAAACTTTTTGTGAAGGTCTCAGCCTTTCTTATGCCCTCCTGCTTAGCACTCATAGAGATGTGGAATATTTTAAAACTCTGATCTGAATTACTGTCATCAGCTCCGCGGGCCCATTTCCACATGAAGGATTAGATGGTTTGTACTTCTAGAGAACCACACATGCATACAAAATCATGTTTTCAAACTTTGTTTAAAAGCTGTTGCTGGCCAGGCAGGGTGGCTCATGCCTGTAATCGTAGCATTTTGGGGGGCTGAGGTGGGAGGATCACTTGTGGCCAGGAGTTCGAGACCAGCCAGAGCAATGTAGTGAGACCTCCATCTCTACAAAAAAATAAGAAAAATTAACTGGGTGTGGTGGTACACACCTATAGGCCCAGCTACTTGGGAGGCTTAGGCAGGAGGATTGCTTGAGCCCGGGAGTTTGAGGTTGCAGTGAGCTATCTAACGATGCCACTGTACTCTAACCCAGGCAACAGAGCAAGACCCTGTCTCAAAAAAGCAAACAAACAAAAATATTAAAAGCTATTGTTATGGAGGTAGCACATAGGTGTTTAATGAACCTTATATAATTACAGTTGCCTATCTTAGTAATTATGTCAAAGTATAATGCTTCTATATGGTATGAAGAGGTAAGTTTTAATAATGCAGTCTGAAATTGACTGAAAATTGCCTGTTCAGTGCAAGAACTAAGGTCACTTTCCCTCTTTATCTGCTGATATTTGGTCCTGCCTTCCCATCCTTAGCTTCCCAGGCTCATTCAGAATTTGATTGTTTTACACTCTGCCTACCATTTTTACTCTGTCTGGTGTTTTCTATGTTCTGCAGGTTGGCCAACTAAATGCTTATTTTTCTTGTAATATTAGCCAAATTTGGGTTCCCAAAGGCCTGTCAACAACAATTTTTTTTCCCATAGTGTACTTGCATGTTTGTTTCATAGTTTAGTATATGTTTACTATGAAACGTTGGCAAAATTTTGCATTTTATTTTTTCTGTTTGTAATGATGCCTTCCATCCATTAAGATGCAAGAATTGTGGACCAAAGGAATGTTAAATGCAAAGACCAGATGCTGGGCTCAAGGCATGGATGGATGGCGACCACTTCAGGCGATACCGCAGCTTAAGTGGTGTCTGTTAGCCAGTGGACAGGCTGTACTGAATGAAACTGACCTTGCTACTCTTATATTGAACATGTTGATCACAATGTGTGGATATTTTCCAAGCAGGTAAAATGTAATTGAATGTTTCCATGAGAACTCTAAAATACATTATTCTCCCCATTTGTATGGATGCTTCCTCAGTAATGTCATAGGATTACTCTGGTGATTTAAAACACCTTGAAGAAATGCTGTTTTGACCCTGGAACTTTTTGAAACATATAAAAAATAATTTGCAAATTATATTGATAAGGTAGCTAAAAAGCCACTTCATCTGGGAGATTTCAAATAATATTACAAAATTGAGCCTTACTAGCTGCACTCTAATAATAGTAACAGTTATAATATTTATGTGAATTAGGTGTGAATGTTTTGAAATAAACACTGCAATCCATAGGCAGTGGCGAGTGCCACCTTTTGTTCTGTCAGGTTAGCTACTCCTGGCATAGAAGGTGAGTCTAGGCCCTCATCTTGCCCCACTTGACTAGTAAAGGTAAGAATTTATTCTGTAGTGGCAATAGTATTTATAACCCTTGCCTGGAACTTTTAAATTTCTATAAAATATTTGCATATATATAATTTTGTTTTATTCTGTACTAAAAATATCTTGTGATGGAAATTACTGAGAAACTGTCACATATTTTATAACACTTGAGGTTTACATGGTGCCAATTCTCCTTAAAAACCAGATCAGACTCAAAACCATATGATTAGTATTTAGAAATACTGTAGCATTAAAGTTAAAGCTATACTTGGAAAATACGGAGCATAGTGAAATTAAGGTTTTTAAGTTTGTGAGAAAGTTTGATTTGCCCTTTGGGGGGAAATATCCACTGACAGTGTGTTGGACAACACCAAGTTTAATCAATTAAATAGTAAATAAGAGTCTTTGGCTCTTCTAGGGTACTGTTTTTCAAGGAAATCTTATGGAAGGAAATGAAGTCATATTAAGCAGCCAAATAGATTTAAACCAAAATACCTAATCATGTTCCCAGCTGTATGAGAGCTTAGTCTTCATTAACAAAAAAGTAAGGTAATCTGCTTCATGCCTAGTAGAATGTCATATGCTCTGAACATGCAAATTTTAATAAATATATTAAATGTTGACCTTAGAAAATATTTTCTAGGGATCAAGATAATGCCATCATTCGGCCTTTACCCAGAGTAAAAAGACTACTATCAGACAGCACTTGTCTTCCCCATATTATTCAGGTGAGTTCCTTTTATGTTACCAAACTAGGAGTAATATCTTAAGAATTATTTTCTCAATTTTATTATCAGTCCTAGTCTTTGTTTTATTGTAGTCTATTCCATTTTCAGAAAGCTTAAACCCTGAATTACATTCATTTCACTTACTCTTGAGTTGATATTCGGAATATACTGTGGAAGGTCATGTTTTCAGAAGCCAAAACATGGGATGTCTCCAGATTCCAGAATTATTCTAAAAGAGTTTTATTTATCCAGTCTTAAAAGCACACCATTGTAACTGAAAGGTGATTTACTCTAGTTTGTGGTGCAGGTTGATGTTGTTAGGACTGCTGGGAAGTATACCAGCAAGCCACAGATGTTGACATGATGGTTTATATCTTAAATAAGTACAGCAGTCTCAACTAGCTTATGCCTCAGATTTTGACTGTTCTTTGTTGTATGTTTTCATAGAGAGCAACTGATTCAAAGCATTGAGTTGAAATTATATAGGATGTATTAAAGGATCTTTTCTTTTTTTCTTTTGCATTCTGCTCTTTGGAATTAAGCTATCTAAACACCAAATTAGCATTAAACTGAAATAAGTTAGGTTCTAGAGATTTCAGGTAAATGTTTCCCTCCTGCTTAGTGATTATTCTGCTGGCAAATCTAATTTTTTTTTTTTTTTACTTTAAGGTCTATGCCAGTAGCTTGTGCCATTTGTACCTATCAGTTGTACATTGGTGTGGAGAGAGAAGAGTTACTCAGTGTATATATTTTTACATTCACATATTTACTACCTAAGTGCCTATGTAAGGCACTGATAATGAAAAAGACTTCTGAATATAGTAATGCCTTATCAACTTTTTCTTTTTTTGCCAATTCCAATTATTTACACATATCACCATTTTAAAATTTGTATACTTTTCTATTGTGAATATTTCCATTCAAATCCTTAAATAAAAGGATCTGAATGGAATGAACTGGAAAATGAAAGGAAATGAACTATAATTATTTTTCTTCTCAATTACTACCACCATCAGCACCCCTAGAGGGCTGCAGTATTTTTCCTTTGTAAAATAGGGCACAGTATAAAACACTTAATCTGAATACCTTGTTGAGCAGATGACACCAAAACACAGAGAAATTTAAGTCATTTACTTAAAAAACAGGTAGCTATCTAGTCTCACATGAGAGTCTAGAACTTTGATTTCTTAATCTGAGCTAGTCCCTTCCTCTCCTATTGTAATTTTTTTTCTGATGGCATTTGACCCCAAATTGGGAATTCCTTGGAAGCAAGTGTTTATAGAAAATTGAAATGCCACTTTTAGGTGACGTGCAGTGAGTGGCTCACGCCTGTAATCCTAGCACTCTGGGAGGCCGAGGCGGGTGGATTGCTCAAGGTCAGAAGTTCGAAACCAGCCTGAGCAAGGGTGAGACCCCGTCTCTACTAAAAATAGAAACAAATTAATTGGCCAACTACAAATATATAGAGAAAAAATTAGCTGGGCATGGTGACGCATGCCTCTAGCCCCAGCTGCTCAGGAGGCTGAGGCAGAAAGATCGCTTGAGCCCAGGAGTTTGAGGTTGCTATGAGCTAGGCTGACGCTGTGGCACTCTAGCTGGGGCAACAGAGTGAGACTGTATCTCAAAAAAAAAAAAAAGAAATGCCACTTTTATTACATTTCATAGATAAAGCCTACTAAATTTGTTTGTGAAATGTTTATTCATAGCAATTCTGTATGGTTTCTTATTAGTCCAGATTCATTACAGTGGTCCCAGAAATTCCCTTCAGTATGCTTAGCTCAGATTTCTAAAGGCCACATCTTTTGGTACTTGCCAGTAGTAGAAGTACTACCTGGTACTTCTGGTACTTGTTTACCCTCTTATCTTTTACTTGTACTTCTACATCTACTTTTTAGTGCTGTTTCACTGATAGTTGTTTTCTGCTCTCCTCAAGTTCTCAAGTAGACTTCAGGGGATTCTTCATGTCAACTCAACTGAACTGAAACTAATCCAGAGAAGTCTGTTTAGGAAGATTCTCACACAAGAACCAATTTTACCACATAATATCATGGCAAAACTAGCTTGAGGCATGTTTTGGCTTTTTCTCAATAATTTTTGGCCAATTCTCAATTGATATTTGATTATCTCTGCATTACATTTTGTAGAATGAATCATTTTCCAATCTGTTATGGTCTAGTAGACCAGCTTAGTGAATCCCACTTACACAAGAAGCTATAACCTCAGTGCATGAAATGCATAAACCTAAAACGAATTATGATACTACAAGTTTTTTACAACCCAATAACCAAAACATTTTCTTTTTTCAGCTACTGTTGACCTTTGACCCCATCCTTGTAGAGAAGGTTGCTATTTTGTTATACCATATGATGCAAGATAACCCGCAGTTACCTCGTCTTTATCTGAGCGGAGTATTTTTCTTTATCATGATGTACACAGGTTCCAATGTGCTTCCTATTGCTCGGTAAGAACTTTAAGGGTAGTCGGTTTAAAATTATTATTTGAATTGAACATGGCCAGATTTATTTAACTGAATTTTTTGTGAGTACATCATTGTTTTTATTAAACTTTTTGTTGTAAAAGCAGTTTAACCACATGTCTGAAGATTTAGAAAATAATAGGGGAGAAACTACTCAGAATTGTACCAATTTACCACATCTAACATAAGAATTCTATTATTATTTAGCGTATTAATATATGTATTTAATATAACTATTTCATATTATACATGCAAATTAATATTTTACTTTTTTCTTAAAATTGAGTAATTTTTTATGTTGTTACGTATCTTTAATATGACTGTACTTCAAAATTTTTTCTAGTTCGTTTAAGTTCTTGCCTTAATCAGAAATTAAATAATTTGGGAATGTAAATGTGAGTTGCCTTTTATTTATCTATAAAAGATCTGAAGAAAACTAAGGCTACTAACCCGAAATCAGTTCTTGTATCTGACAGGTTGTTTATTTTTCTTTGTAGGTTTTTGAAATACACACATACCAAACAGGCTTTCAAATCAGAGGAGGTAAGTCAGATCTATCATCTGAATACTTAACCCTGGGTATACTGTCTTGGCACTATAAAATTCCTGAGCTATGTATGTTTACTAGATTATAAGTGCTTGAGGGCAGTTGCTGTTCTATTCATTTTTTTACATTTTTTGTGGTATCTTGCACATAGAAAGTCTCAGCTAATATCTTTAAATAACAATAAATGTCAACCCATTAGACTTAATATTAAAATTGGAGCTATTAATTATAACCTGATAGCCCTGCGAATATAAGTTGTTCTCTTTGTATAAGATTTAGATTAGTGATTTTCACAAAGAATTCATTACATACTTGAGTCTCATATGGTCAGCTATGATTCAGGAAGACATCAGCCTTTTTTTTGTTCAGATCCCAAGGTGGCAGAGTGTAGGTGTCTTTTTTGAAGGTACTCAGTTTTTTATATGCTCTGCTCTAAAGTGTTCTTGTCATTTTACTGAAGAGGAAAACTAGGAGTTCAAAAAAGAATGAGACTTACCTAGGTGGCTTTGACAACCTGAGACTTTATACCTACATTCTACAAAGAGATACTTATTGTCAAAACATAACTGAGGGTGTTTGTTTGGGGGGGGGGCATTTTATCAAGAGCAGAATACTAAAACCAGACTGCTGTTTAAGAGACTAAAAAGAACATTGTACCACTTTGTCGGTAGACACTAGACTAAACTGTATGTTTTCTAGAGCAGCCAGTGAAGCCCTAGAAAGTAATTCATTTGTCTAATAATGTTAAAGTGATGCCCACGGCAGCATAATTTTCACAGCTTTGTACAAATAGAAAATGAGAATATTAAAAAAGTAAAAAGAAAAAAATTCTCTAATGATAGTACCTTAATGCAGTATTAGGCATTTGGGGCATTCTTTTTCTTCCTTTATTTCTGTTCATTTATGTATTATATTTTTTTTTCAAATTTTATAATATTAGAAATGACTTGTCATTTCCCCTAACAATGTTTTGAATAATTACAGCAAAACAGAGTTTATAGCAGAATTCTAGATATAAGAATTAACAAATAATAATATTCTAAAGAACAAAACAACTGATTCTTCACCCATAAGTTTAACAGATAATGATTTATTACTTTTATTAGCAAAAAGCCTAAAAATATTCCCTTCTAATTTTTCTTTGCACCAAGTGGTAAAACGATGTTTGAGTTTTTTCCCTCTGTCTCTTTGTCCTATTCTAGAGAAGTAAAACATCTAAATTTGATTGAAGAAACTAAGGAAAGCATTTATTTATGTATTAAAATACTAGTCTTTAAGATTTTATTACCATCAGGTAAAGAAATGAGTGTAAAAATTTACTATGGTAATGTGTAATCATTATCCTAACTCCATTTGGCCAGCAAGAGGATAGGGACTTCTCAATTTAGTTAATTATAATTACTTTTGAGTAGAAATTATCTATCTAAACCCTGGTCACATTTCATGAGGACAGGTTTTTTCCAGATCTTCTAGACTGACTAGTTTTTGAAAACAGAACCAGGTATAGGTGGGAACTGTAGCCAACAGTGTAATGCAGGATAACTGATGTAAATCTTCATGAGATCTTCCTTATGTTGACCATTACTGTTACCCATGGTCAAAGGCCAGTCATCCTAAATAATATTGGCAGCACTGCACACTTGACGTTAAGACTGCTGCAGGTCTGAAGACTGTCAGTTCTGCCTTGGAGATCTGCTAAGCTGGTTTGTACCAGCCACCTTCCACTTCACATTTGCCATGCTTCCATCTCAATTCCCATGGCATAAAAACAGTTGTGTTTCTTTTCTTAAAATGTTCTTTAACCATAAATCACTTACTAGAAAATTGAAAGATAACTTTAGTGTTTCTGTCTGCGTTTTGTTTTGTTTTAAAGACAAAAGGACAAGATATTTTTCAAAGAAGTATACTTGGGCACATCCTACCTGAAGCAATGGTTTGTTACTTAGAAAATTATGAACCTGAAAAGTTTTCTGAGATTTTTCTAGGAGAATTTGATACTCCAGAAGCAATCTGGAGCAGTGAAATGAGGTAAATTACCAGTTGATTGTTTGTATTTTATACTCAGACTTTTTGCTACTTGTCATCTGGTTTGACTTCTATTAAAAGAAATGTTTTCATTAGCTTAAAATGATAATGGTCGTTGATGCCAAATCAAGTGATGGGTTTTCATAAGGCCTTATGCTTTTTTCTATTCTGATATGGCTTGACAAAATTACTGTTAACGTAATAGAGTTTTATATAAGTACAAGGAATACTACTAGTAGTGCTTCTTAAATCAATTTATAAAACTGGTAAGATTTTAAGCAATGAATTGGTAACACATATATAGGGAATATGTAGGGATAAAATCAAGACATACCTGCTAGGTATCTGGAAATAGGACTATACTCCACTAATTAAAAACTATGACATAGTTTAGACCAATGGATCAAACCAGAGAAACCCCAAATTATTTCAGAATGAGGACTCCCTAGCTAGCATGTTTTGACCTTAACCCGCAGGTTAGCATTCCTAAGGAATGTCCTTATTAGGAGAGGAATGCCATAGGAGAAGCCTGTGGAAATCAAGAAAAAGGAGAGGCCCAGAAGCAAATGGCAGTGTCCAGCCAAATGCTGTCCAGAAAACAACTTGACATCAATAGTTTCAGTGTCAAGGCTGCCTTTGTGGAGAACCCCTCAGTTCTCTTAGCTAGATGGTATTAGATCTCCCGAGTCAATTATTTACCCCCTTCAGGCTGACTTCACACTCTCCATACCACCTGCTGGTTATCATTTGACTTCTCAGGTAAGTTGACCTATGGGCTTGGCATGTGCTAGCCATCAATTTGAGTATACTCTGTATGAGTCATATTTTTCACTGGGAGAAAATGTACAGGAATATGAATAAATTAGCAACACAGTTCTTCTCTGTAATTGTTTTTTTTCCTGAGATTGTCTAATAGGAGTCCCCATTGAAAAGATATATCTCTCTGTGTGCTAACCAAAACAAGTTTCTGCTTAGCTAAGAGCCAGGTCCTAGACTCTAGAGAGTTAATTAAAATAAATGCCTTGTAGTGAGCTGCTTTGGGGTGACAGCAACCTTGAGTTCCCTGGCTGCTCCCTCGTGTGTTCAAGTGCCATACCTAATGGCTGATTTTTTTTTTTTATAGGAAGGACTGGTAGTATCAGTCTCTTTCTCTATGATCTTTATAGCTATTACAGATAAATTTACTTGCACTGAGTATTTTTACACAGTAAAATTAGAATACCCTGAGTAACATGCTTACAAGCTCTCATTTTAGGCCAATAATTAAGTTATTCTGATCCATGTAATTCTGTTATATGGTTATCTTAACCCTCTCTTTAAAATAAAATAGTTCCTTCATAAGGCATGAATGAAGGTTTTTATAATTGTAGGCGCCTCATGATAGAGAAGATTGCTGCGCATCTTGCTGATTTCACACCTCGTCTTCAGAGTAACACAAGAGCGCTTTATCAATATTGTCCCATTCCTGTTATCAACTATCCACAACTAGAGAATGAACTATTTTGTAATATTTATTACCTCAAACAACTTTGTGATACACTCCGGTTTCCAGATTGGCCAATTAAAGACCCGGTAAGTCAGCAGTTTAACTTGTGCATTCTTGAGCTATAAAAATAGCCTCTAATTGCTTCTGGGTATTTCTTCCTCCTGTGATAAGAAGGATAATAGCTTTCTTAGTATTCCCCCTTAAGAACTAAGCACTGTGTAACACTGAGATTTTCAATATATTAGAAATCTCAAACTGAAAGGTAATTTTTTCAGGGAGTTTTAAGAACTTTATAATCTTGATCTGTTATGACAAAGACAAAACAAACTTCATGCAAATAACACAATTATATACCAGAAGTAGCTTGGTGAGAGCTAGTCTTTATAGCAGATTGATTAAGCTCACAGGTGTGTTGGAGTTAGCCAATCTGGGATTGAGTTTCATCTGGGCCTTTAATAACTAATATTCAGTACATGGCTTGACTTCTCTAAGCCTCAGTTCTCATCTCTAAAGTGGTGGTTGTGATAATAGCTATCTCTGGTGGTAGTTGTGAAGATTAAACAAGGATTCACATAAGCGTAATTCCTGGCACACATAAGAGGCATTAAATGTGACCTGTTCATTTGTAAAGCAGTATGTGCTGTCTAGCTGTCCACAGTGTTTTTGGGACTTCTCTAATCTGAGCCTTTGTATATCTATAGGGACCTAGGTACCCATGTTGTTCTGTTACTGTAGCAGAGGTTATACTATAACCATCACCATCTAAAAGATTTCAGAACAATTGCTGTTTGTACCACAAGTCACTTTCTCTTTACAGTGCAGTGACCAAATAAAGGCAGGTAAAACTTGTTCAGGGTTCAACATGAGATAGTAGAAAAAGTATGGGCATTTTAGTCAGACCTAGGTTTGAATCCAGCTCCACCACTTATTAACTGGGAAGCAGGTAGCTATCCCTCAGAATCTCAGTGTTTTCATATATTATTGAAATTTTACACAAGAATTAAATTTATACATTCTGTAAGTACCTAGCTCCTTGGTATATAAGTGTGCAATAAATATTAGCTCTTTTCTTCCCACTTCCTACCCAGACTCCCTTGTGTTCACTGTCCCCTACATTTGTTTGAATGCTATCATACTGATTGATAAATATGTCAGATCACCTTAAGAAGCATGCACAATACATAGTGCTTGCTTTCTTATGACAGTGTATTTATCATCTACTAATTTCAAAGCTTTTAATATTTTCTGAATGTTTCTTTTAAAATTAAGGGTAGAGACACAAACTGGCAGAGAATAAAAAATATCACTTAAAAAATAGAGTAATATAGCCTTATAACAAATACCTTGCTACCCAACTATACAACAGTGCTAAAAAGGTGATTTCGCTTATTTGTATTTCAGGAAGTGTTAGATAGCCTAGAAGTGTCATTTTAAATACAGCACAAGAATTCTATGACTTAAAAATTATATTCTGCAATAGCATTACTTTAACAGATAAAAATTTTAATCCTTTATCTTTAAGGTTAAGCTTCTAAAAGATACCCTTGATGCCTGGAAGAAGGAAGTAGAGAAGAAGCCACCTACAATGTCAATAGATGATGCTTATGAAGTGCTTAATCTGCCTCAAGGACAGGGGCTGTGAGTTGTTTTCAGTTATTTTATGATAGCAAATGTCTACCTTACCTTAAAATATTACTATCAAAGACTAAATTATATTTAAACAAACCATTTAAAAATTTTTTGCCCATTCTTTGATACATATACCTGTGGGAATAACCATATGGAACTGTATCCATGCGACTTTCATTTATTGCACATTCGTTAGCCAGATTTTATTACTCTGTTCTTGCTGGTTTATTCACTTTTTTCTATTAATTGAAATAATGTATGTAGGGTACCTGGCACTGTATCTGACACATGGTAGTCACTCGCATATTTTTTTTCCCTTTGTCTTACAATTTGTGTTATGCATGAGGAAGAGATTTGATAACAATATACCTAGGACACTAAATGACAGATTATGAAAGAATGCAGATTTACCCTATTTATCAATGAAATCTTATAGTAGACTAGATATGTTAGAGAAAATGATTTAAAAGCCATTTTCTTAAGTATAGACTAAAATTGTACATTTTTGGCAAGACTAATTTAAAAACTTAGAAATACGGATTGGAACTGACATTTTGAAAATTTGGACAAGTTAGTGGCTTTTGGTTTTCTAAAAAATATTTGTTAGTTCTTCAAACTCCCAAATGTGGTTTTATAATTTAAAGTGAATGGGAACTTTGCATAGGGAACTTTTAGGTTTTGTCTTTCACCTGTAAAGATAACATATAAAAATATTCTTAATTCTTACTGGTTTAATTTGATGCTGATTAATCATTAATAGATGATCACATACAATTCCTGACATAAGTAAGGTTCTTAAAACATCATTTTAGATGATTGTGTAAATGTTTTTTTCTTGTACCTTACTGTATTCCTAAAAATTTTCATGTTTAACAGGCATGATGAGAGCAAGATTAGAAAAGCTTACTTCAGACTTGCACAAAAGTATCACCCTGATAAGAATCCTGAAGGGAGGGTATGTACTGCCTTTGGAATTAGGGCGTTTGGATTGACTTATTTTTGCTCTATTATTAGGAGGAGAAAATATATCACCTTCTGTGCCAGTATCTGCCTTACTATGTACTCCCTGTGTATGTTTAATAAACTTCTAGCCACATGCTCATGTTTTGTACATGAACGGTTCTCCCTCAGTTTAACAGAGGGCTGCCCTGGTGACTAATAACTTATGGGTTTTATTCTCTCTCCTTACCCATGTCTGTTAACTAATGGGTACTCACAAGAATAATTAAAAATTAGGAATGTCGGTAAACTTAATTCATTTGTAGGTGATGCATTTGCCATTGAGATTGCTTTGGGCAGTTTATGTATTTTTTTCTAATGACATCCAATTTCATATCACTGTAACTGAAGAAGCAGGAAATTTGGTTTAGATTTTAAATCATCTGCTTCCAGCATTCCCCGATCTTGCCTCATCCAATGAAGATTCGTAAAAGATGAAATCACGTAAGAACCACTAAAACTAGGACTGATAGTCTATTGCTAGAAACTTGGAATAACTTCCACTGATTTCAAGATTAGTGGTTTTCATTGGAAACAGACACAGTATTCCTGAATGGGAAGACTTGACATTGAAAAGATGCCACTTTTATGTTTAAGGCATTTTTAATCAAAAGCCTGGGCTTTTTTTTGAGAACCTCATAGTAATTCAAATTCATCTGGGAGAAAAAAATAATCAAGATATGAAAAAATTTTGAAATCAACTATTAAATTGCCAGACTTAAACTACCATATATTAAAACACTTCTTAAAGCTATAATAATAAAACAGTATGATACACAAGAGTCAACATGTAGATGGATAGAACATCATGTAGTATAGTAGTTTAAGAGCATGGATTTAGGAGTCAGACCTGGGGTAAGTCTTAGTGCTGCCACAAGTTGGCTTTGCGTCCTTGAGCAGGTTACTTACTATCTCTAAGTTACAATATCATATGAAGAATGAGGACAATAATAGTATATACCTCATATGGCTGTTTTGAGGATTGAATGAAATAATAGCATTTAGCACAGTGCCTGGCATAGTGTTCAATAAACAGTAGCTGATATCATAATTTTTGTTGTATTAGGTCAAAAACTAGAGAGGTTAATATGATTTATTTAAAGATACATTTTAAAATTCTTATTTGAAGAATTTTTCAGTAAATGGTATTGAGATCACTAGGTACTATTTGGGAAAAAAAAATTACTTTCAGCTTAACAGTATACCAGCTGGATTACAGTTGGAATGAATTCGTTAATGTAAAATATAAAAATAATACCTGAAGAGGTTATTGGTAAAATACAAACCAGTTGTGTCCTGTTTTAAGCTGTAATTTGAGATGTTCCAAATTAAAATTTAATTATGCTTGGTTACATACAGGATATGTTTGAAAAAGTAAATAAAGCATATGAATTTTTATGTACCAAATCAGCAAAAATAGTGGATGGACCAGATCCAGAGAACATAATTTTAATTCTGAAAACACAGAGCATCCTCTTCAACCGTCATAAAGAAGGTAAGGCCTCTGTTATTCTTAGATTTTAATTTATCCTCCAGCTAATCCTTCCAGGTTATCTCTTTCCTCAGCATATTTTAATAGACTTAGAATTATTATTGCAAAAGACTCTTGGAATCACATTTTAGAGACAGAAAAATAGTAGTCTTCTAAGGAAAGACTCAAAATATTGTTTGTCTTGTACCTTCCCCAATGTACCTATGTTTTTCAATGTTTTGCATTTCCAGTGAGGTTTAATGATTCCTTCCTGAGTGACATTTCTTTCTACGGGGTTACCTAGTTTTTGTGTTTAGCCATTTAGCAGCAAATATATTAAATGGTATCTAAAATGGAATCTGGAATTTAAAGATCGTTTAATGTTCTTAAATGACATATAAAAGACTATGCCTATTATAACTCCAGAACCCTCTGAAGGTTGAAAACACCAAGAATGTTCAGGTTTTTAAAAAGCAGTACAGACTTTTCAAATGGTCATATACTTCTCTTCACACCTACCATTTCCTATTGTACTATCAAGGCCCTTGTGGGACGGTTTGAAAAACACCGGTATAGATGAATTAAGTATAGTTTCAGGGTAGAGTATTGTCCAGCATGTTTCTAGAGCCATTTGTGGTAGCCTTAACAGTAGCAGCCCAGAAAGCCAGGAGTATGTGAAAACATTTAAGGCTTTCTTGGGGACAAGGGGTTAGGTTCAATATGGCAGATGTCCATTGGCATGGGAACTGAACTTGGCTTACAGCACAAAGTGGGAGACCAGTTTGTTATAGGATGATATTGGGAGAAAAGGGAGGAAGAACAGTGGGGATTTGAGATAAGCATGAGGAATGTTGGGTAATTGAAGACAAGAGATGGAGTTGCAGTTGAATTACTGGAGGAGACAGCCTGAGAATGTAGCAGTTGTACCATTTATGAGAGCAGTGATTAATTAGTTGATTTACTTTTTGCATATGAATTGAACAGAACACATTGTAAAATGTTTTAGTTAGCTGGCATTTACTGCTAATCAGAATGAGTTTAGAAACCATTTTCAAAACCCTTGTTTATTTTTTAGTGGCTAATAACTATATTAGCCATGTCTGTTATCAAGCTTGTCTTCTGCTTTTTCCAAAGAGGGTTTATACCCAGTAAGCTCTGGGGTGGGGTCCTGATCTGATAGGACTTAAAATTAATTTATTCTTTTTTCCTCTCATATATATATGTGTTAGGAAAATTAGGACCCATTCCAACAGGCCTTTTTTTAAGCCAGTTTAGAAATGAATTTCAATTTGAGGCAGATTATTGGTCATCCTCAAAAGGTAAAAAGCTTTATGCAGATTTCAAATGAAATTGCAGGGTTACTTTTAATGTAACAGCCAATTAATTTGCATATTTCTGTGTAATAGTTTAGTTTTAAAAAAAAGATAAGAACAGTAACTGGGCACATATATATGCCAGCTTTCACTTTTAAACTTATCGAAACATGAAATTAGCTAAATACAGTTAGTAAATTAACTTTTTATTTTGTATTTCTATTAATAAATTATATTCAGTATTTTTGAATGTTTATTTAAGGTAACTGGTTAAATAGAAAAAGGCACTTGTTATCTAGAAAGGTTAATATAAAATATTCACTCTTATTTAAATAAAATGTCTTCTCACAATCTTTATTCTTTATAAAGAGGTGTGTATCATGAACCTTAGTGCAATTTTTGGTACATTCGCTATATCATGCTGTCTGTGACCAGGTGAAAAGTTACAAAGATCACATGGACAACGTAGAAAGTTGGTATTCTGCAAAGGATCAAAACAACTATACACCAAGGGCAGTTAATTTACCAGAAAATATTATTTTCTAGTGGAAATATTTTAAAGAAATCAAACAAGTTTACTAAAAAGGAAAGATCTAAGGAACTTTCTGCTAGTCTTAATTTTTTTTAAAAAAACTGGAATTAGGAGACATTTAAGACGTTGAATATTTTATCATTTTTGTTTTTTTTTAATACAACAATTGAACATGGTGTCAAAATGATTTTAAAACAATAGCATCATCAGTTTTTGTTTTGTCTTTTGTTTTCTCAACACTAACCTTTGGGTTTTTCAGATTTACAGCCTTATAAATATGCAGGATACCCCATGCTAATTAGGACTATAACAATGGAAACTTCAGATGACCTCCTCTTCTCAAAAGAATCACCATTGTTGCCTGCTGCTGCAGAACTGGCTTTCCATACTGTTAATTGTTCAGCCCTCAATGCTGAAGAGCTCAGAAGGGAGAATGGGATAGAGGTAATATGGAGTGACATTTAGGCTTATCTTTAAGCTATTTTGGACACATTGTATGACTCCTAGCAATAGAGAATGTACCAAGTACAAATGTAGATGATACAGTTTCTTCTTTTAATTTATTCCAGCAGGCAACCCACTATTATATTCTTTGTGTTCTCATACCAAAATTAAAGGTAGAAATGGAGCTCTATTTCATAATGTGAGTTAAGTATTGGGTTCAGAATTGGTAAAGGTAATATTGCTTACAAAGTAGCTTATTGGGAATGCTTAAAAAGAAACTTTTAGGAGCACTTTGTTTACTCATTTATTTAACAAATACTAATTGCTCAAACATTTCTGTACCAACTAAGAGACATTAGAAGATTATTTATATTTTATTTCTGCTAGAAAAGGACTTTTAGACTTCAAGTCAAAATGGAGAGTTAATAGCTTACTTCTTTCTCTGCAGGTGTTACAAGAGGCGTTTAGTCGCTGTGTGGCTGTCTTGAATCGTTCTAGTAAACCGAGTGACATGTCAGTACAGGTGAGGCTAAGACCTATGTTTTCAAGAAAGTTACCCTTAGACCAGTGGTTCAGACTTTAACATATATGAGAATCAGCCAGAGGGCTCATTAAAATACAGGTTGCTGAGCCCCACCCCACCCCCACCCTGAGTTTCTGAGTCAATGGGTCTGGCTGGGGTGGGGGCCTGAGAATATGCTTTTCTAACAAGTTTCCAGGTGACACTGATGCTGCTGATCTGTGTATGATACTTTAAGAATTACTGCACTAAAGCACTTGTGGTCTATTGGCTTGATTTGTTTTTTCCTTAAAGTGGAGAATAGTATACTGAATCCTTATGTCCCCATTACTCCCAGCTCCAAACATTTGTCATTCTATTTTTGTTTCACGTACCTTCCACCACCTCACTCCTCTAACCCTATTATTGGCCTAATTTTTGTTAAGTTTATAATATTGAATTATTTGATAGAAAGTCATCAGGAATTCATTAAGATCTTTGTAGAACATGTCTTTCTATGTGGCTTTTTACTTATGCTGGCAAAATTTAGAATATAAAACAATTAAGCACTGGCTTTTTAATTTTATCCTCTATTTTGAAGTTCATTATATAAATAGAATTGTGATATTCTGCCATGTTAATAAGATGGACAAAAATACCTTAATCTAGAGGCCAGCATACTCTTTAAATAAAGGTCCTGAGAGTAAAAATTGGAGGCTTTCAGGCTTCATATGGTGTCCGTCACATTTTCTTTTGTGTTTTTTTGAAATATAAAAACCGTTCTTGGCTCCCTGGCAGTACAGAAACAGTCTCGTGGTCAATTTGGCCCTTGGGCCATAGTGTCTGTGGTTTGCCAACCTGTGTATCCATAGAAATCTTAATGAGAAAGACTAGTGATCCAGTAAAAATATTCTGTTTAATTTTGGAGCAGCATATATACTGTTAAGTATTATTCACAAATTTCTGCTGATATGATTCCCACTATGTCTTAAATAAGGAATAGACTTGTGACTCTACTTTTTTACCCTATTTTGTTGTCTGCAGGTGTGTGGACACATAAGTAAATGCTATAGTGTAGCTGCTCAGTTCGAAGAATGCAGAGAGAAGATCACAGAAATGCCCAGCATCATCAAAGATCTCTGTCGGGTGCTATATTTTGGCAAGGTAGAGTTAATCTTTAATGCTTTCTGGATACAAGGCAGCAAAGGGGTTTCTTGTCAAATAGCCAGTCCCAATTTATAAGCAGGTGGTTATCCCAAAATTATTTAAAAATAAATTGGTTCTTAAGCGCTTCTCACAGAATTCTTACTGTAAATGAAGGCTTTTTTTCTTGGCTGACCCGTAAAGAATAAGCCTAGAATGATGTATCTAAAGGAAAGTGGGTCCCACCTGAAGAGAGGCAGGGTTAAAAGAGAGAAAGCTATACTAAATAAATCTAATAAAAAGCAAAAAACCATGTAAAACCTAAGGCAGGGATCTAAGAGCTTACGATTTCCTTCCAATCCAGAACTGCTGAGGGAAGTTGACTGTGGGTAGATGCGATAGGTGTCTGGGAAGGAGGGAGAGATTTCTGAAATAACTGGGTAGAGCGGGAGTTGTGTTGAACAGGATTGAGGTGCTGATCTGGGACTAAGGTATCTAGAAGTAAGGAATCTGATGAAAATATCTCTTGAACTATATCTATTTGATGCCCTTGGAAGTATTTGATAAGAATACAAACTCTGATATAAAGAAATAAATCCTTGTACCTGCACAAAGATATCGTTAATGTCCTTAAGATCACTAGCTTGTGAGTTGCTACTGACTGTTTTGAAAAATTAAAAATGCAAGAAATCAAACAGGGAAAACTGTATTCCCAAGTCTTTGGATAGTAGTCTCAAAGACAGTAACTCTGATACCTTGTTGTAAGGTCACATTTTATTTTAGGCTTTAAAGGACATAGGATTCAGATTTAAATTAGAATTGAATATATAAGAAGAGGTCAATATTTAGCAAAATAAAGTAGTTAGTTTTACATACATTTATAACCGATTTTTCTCAGGAGCTTTTTTTAACTGTGTAATTTAATTTTGTTATTTTTATTCTCTCAGAGTATTCCACGGGTGGCCGCTCTTGGGGTAGAGTGTGTCAGTTCTTTTGCTGTGGATTTCTGGCTACAGACACACCTGTTTCAGGCTGGAATTTTGTGGCATCTGCTTGGTTTTTTATTTAATTATGACTACACACTAGAAGAGAGTGGCATTCAGAAAAGTGAAGAAACAAATCAGCAGGTAACTTTAACAGTGCTTTAATATTGAATTTGAACCCAAACCATAGTTTGATGATAAATTAATGTGAAGCAAGGCTTCAGCTATCCAGAGCCCCCAGGGTATAAACTTTTTTAAGATAGATAACTAAGTTTATTGAAACAGAACTTTTCATCTTAACTGCTTATGCTTGAAGAAGGGAATTTGTAATAGCATATACTAGACATAATATTTTCTTAATTACTCAGTTTTATGATTACAAAATTATGATTGTGTAACACAGGGAAATAGAATGATACCATCAAGCAATTGGGGCTAGCTCCTCCAAACACTTGAGTATTTGTCTGATTGTTATGGATATATGGATCTCTTTTCTGTCTTTCCTTTCTTGTTTGTTTTCATTCATTGCTCATATTGTTCCTCTAGCAGGCTAATCCTCACTGTGTTCCTCTAGCAGGCTGATCAATTTCTCTGTCCTTATCCTCTACCCTTCCCCAAAATGTGCTTCTTCCAGTTATCTATGAGATACTGCATTGGGTATAAATAAGTACAGAGACTTCAGTGGTCTTTCCTATAAATAAAAGAATAAGTTCTGAATCATAAACTTTCTGACATCAGTGTTGGGGACTTCTATGCCCTTTTTGGTTGGCTTTCTGCTCCTAAATATGTTCCATATTTTGATTCCACCAAGTTACTGTGTTACTTGTGTAAGATAACTGATATACTTTAATGACTTAATTTTTTATAACAGGAAGTGGCCAACAGCCTTGCCAAACTGAGTGTTCATGCTCTAAGTCGCCTTGGAGGGTATTTGCCTGAAGAACAAGCAACTCCAGAAAATCCAACCATAAGGAAAAGTTTAGCTGGCCTGCTCACACCCTATGTTGCTAGAAAACTTGCTGTGGTTAGCGTTACTGAGGTATGTACTTCAGAGGTAGCCTGGCTGTTGATGGACTAGCTCAAGAGCCTTTGAATAGTAGTAGAAGGAAGACAACAAAAAGGATTGTTCTAGGAAACCTAAAAATTGAAGATGTTCACATGCTTGTTCTCTAACCAATAAATTCAGTTTATTATGGATTTATACAAACGACATCAGCATTGTTAAGTCCAGTCTCAGTGATGGTAAATTAACTTCATGTTTCTCGGTGGAGGCCACCATAATTCTTACCAGCCTACGTCTCAAAGGGACAGGACAAGAGAGTGAACTTGGAATGGTGTTTCACAGTGGGCAGACTACTAGGAGTGAGGAGACCCAGAGTCTACTTCTAGCTGTTTCTGATAAGCCATAGCTTATTCAGACTCGGGGTTGAAATGCTAAAAGTAAATACATATTATACATATGGACACATACATACATGCATATACACATCTGTATGTATACATAGATGCACTGCAGAAACAAGCACGACTTGGCCGATCTCCCAACCTCTTTGTCCTCTTTTGTGAAGACATTGAGAAAAGATCTAAGAATAAAGCATTAAAAAATTAGATGGACTATAGAAATCTATTAATTAAGTAGGTTACTATGTACCCTTTAATTATAAAAGAATATTTAAAGACATTAAAAGATTTTAAATGAAGAGACTAGATCCATTTTTGGTATAAAAAATGAATAGATTGTTAGATCTATACCAATAAGTTAACTTCTGTTATCCCTGCATGGCAGAGTTGTAGACTATATTTCTTTTCTCTAACGATCACCTATTACTTTTTAAGGAAAAAAGTCTAGGTTTCCAAATTTTAAGGTACTTTTAGGATTTAAACAGCTTGTTTTCATCCAGTCTGAATGAGTGGTTTTCAGTGTGGGCCATGCTTTTCAGTCCCCCTGGGTAAGAGGTAAGAGCTCTAGATGCCACTCTTGGTCTTTGTTCTTTTCCTGGACTTTGTGCTCGTTAGTGTGATACATTTTGCTGACTAAAAACATTGTCTGCGGAAATACCAACAAGTTGGTAATTAACTTCTACAGGTCCTCCTTCCCCCCAAATTTGGTAGAATTTCACAATTAAACTTTTTTTTTCTTTTTTTAATTTGAGATAGAGTCTTGCTCTGTCAGCCAGGCTGGAGTACAGTGGGGCAATCATAGCTCACTGTAGCCTCGAACTTCTGGGCTTGAGCCATCCTCCTGCCTTAGCCTCCCAGGTGGCTGAGACTAAAGGCCAGTGCCACCATACGCAGCTAATTTTTT
The DNA here is from genome assembly GCA_963574885.1 of Lepilemur ruficaudatus. Taxonomy (NCBI): domain Eukaryota; kingdom Metazoa; phylum Chordata; class Mammalia; order Primates; family Lepilemuridae; genus Lepilemur; species Lepilemur ruficaudatus. The sequence continues at coordinate 32,834 of CAUYRT010000261.1, forward strand.
CTATTTTTTTGTAGAGACAGGGTCTCGCCATGTTGCCCAGGCTGATCTCAAACTCCTGGCCTCAAACGATCCTCCAGCCTTTGCCTCTCAAAATGCTTGGATTACAAGCATGAGTCAATGCACATGGCCTCAAAATTAAATCTAGGCATGAGCCCATCTGGATTTAATAAAATGCCTATTTAAACTGTCAGTTCTCAATGTTTTATGATTTTTCCTAACCATATATTTTTCCATCATTTTACTTCACTAGTAGTAACCTTTTGAAAAAAGGATTAGATGGTCATACGCTTTCCTATTAGCATAGAGCTCTGTAAATTTAAAATGTAAAAGATTTTTATCAGACATTTAAGGGAGTGTCAAATGTCAGGGTTTATACTTAAAATTAAGGAGACCTAAACAGAGGGAAGGCACACTGGATGGCTAAGCAGTCATAATCTACACCTGCACAGTACTATGCAGCCTTGAATCTCAGAGTGTGGCCAAGAGAATCTGAACTGACTGTCAACCCATAAACTTTATTTCCCTTCATAGGGATATGCTTCCTAAAGACTTAGATTTTATTTTCATATTATTTGTATATAAAGGTACTATGGTGTGATTCTTTTTAAGCTTATATTTACTGAGTGTTCATTAAATATTTTAACATAAACTATTGACTTTTCACCATAGCAAAATAAATGTTAAAAATGTTAAAGCCAGGCTCCATTTGAATCCTATTTTCACAACTTATTGGTTACACAAATAATTTGATCTTTCATAGCCTTGGTTTTTTTGAGCTGCAAAATGAATAATACCTAAAAACGTGAAATTATTGAGCTACTTCTTATTGAAATCCATTATACTTAAGGTAACTATTATAGTGCTTGGCATGTAGTAGACATTTTTAATAGATGGTAACTTTTAATGATTTTTTTTTTGCTAAATATTATAAGTCAGCTGTTTTCTGTCTCTTAGATTTTGAAGATGCTTAACAGCAACACAGAGAGTCCCTATTTGATATGGAACAATTCTACAAGAGCAGAACTACTTGAATTTCTTGAATCCCAACAAGAAAATATGATTAAAAAGGTATATTACTGTTTTATAAAATTCTTGGGTAACTTATTCTGATGGAATCTGTGCACATCTATTAATAACTTAGTATTAAATAGAAACCTACTCTTTCTCATTTTTGGTGTTAAGCCTGTAGCTTTTTGCTACCTAATATATGGTCCATTTAAGAACAGCATTCAATTTTACATAATAATACATTAGAATTTTTTGTTGTTATTACCACTTAATATACATTTTTCTTCTAGTTTAACCAGTTTTTGTTCATAGAAGCCTTATTTTAATTGTTCACTTCAGCCCCTTTTCCCCAGTAAATCAAAGTTGTATCAAGTGCTATGATGTGTATCATGCCACATTTTTTTGCTTAGGAAAATGCATGGATCTCTTGAGTTCTTTATCTGTTATTAAACTGAACATGGATATACTTACATATCAGATGTTAAATGATTCTGATTTATATCTGTCTATTTTCATTTTTTTAAAAGGGTGATTGTGACAAAACCTATGGATCAGAATTTGTATACAGTGATCATGCCAAAGAACTTATTGTAGGGGAGATTTTTGTGAGGGTGTATAATGAAGTCCCTACTTTCCAACTAGAGGTAAGCTCTCTGCTTTTAATTTTGTCTGAAACCTTTGATCATTTGTTACTGAAAGCTACTAGTTTATTCACATTGTTTATAGCCATACCTCATGTTATTGTACTTTGCTTTATTGCGCTGTTTTTTTAAACAATTTGAAGGTTTGACAACTCCGTGTCAAACAAGTCTGTCAGCACCATTTTTGCCAGCCATATATGCTCAAATTGTGTCTCTGTGTCACATTTTGGTAATTCTTGCAATATTTCACAGTTTTTCATTACTATTATATCTGTTATGGTGATCAGAGATCTTCGATGTTACGGTTATAATTATTTTGGGGTGTCACAAACTATGCTTATATGAGGCAGTGAACTTAATTGATAAATGTATAAATGTTATGTGTGTTCTGACTGCTCCACTGACTGGCCATCTCCTCCCCTTCCTGCCCTCTGTCTCTCTCCCTCTCCTTGGGCCTCCCTATTCCCTGAAGCAACAATATTGAAATTAGGCCAATTAAGAATCCTACAGTGGCCTTTCTGTGTTTAAGTGAAGAGTCACATGTCTCTCACTTTAAACCAAAAGCTGGAGGTAATTAAGCTTAGTGAGGAAGACAAGTCAAAAGCTAACATAGGCCTCTTGCACCAAACAGCCCAGTTGTGAATGCAAAGGAAAAGTTTTTTAAGGAAATTAAAAGTGCTACTCCAGTAAATACACAAATGATAAGAAAGCAAAACATCATTCTTGCTGATATGGAGAGTTTTAGTGGTCTAGATAGAAGATCAAACCAGCTATGACATTCCCTCTAGCCCAGACTTACTCCAGAGCAAGGCCCTAACTCTCTTCAATTCTGCGAAGGCTGAGGGATGTAAGGAAGCTGCAAAAGAAAAGTTTGAAGCTAACAGAGGTTAGTCCACGATGTTTAAGGAAAGAAACCATTTCCATAACATGAAAGTGCAAGGTGAAGCAGCAAGTGCTGATGGTGAAGCCACAGCAAGTTATCCAGAAGGCCTAGCTAAGGTTCTGATGATGGGGTATATCAGATCTCTGGAAGTTGAGAAATACTTTTTGGTCATGTTTCCTGCCCTCCATCCCCCATAATGCCTAGGTGTATTCATGTATATGTGTATTATAATCATGCTTATTCACTTTCATAGCTTAAAGTTTTTTCTTTTGCTAGGGAGTCTTTGTTACAGGTTATTTCTGAGGACACACATTATTGAATATTCGTTTGCTTGACTTAGGTTCCAAAAGCGTTTGCTGCAAGTCTCTTGGATTATATAGGCTCCCAGGCCCAGTACCTCCACACATTCATGGCCATCACACATGCTGCAAAAGTGGAGTCAGAGCAACATGGAGACCGCTTACCAAGAGTGGAAATGGCTTTGGAGGCTCTGAGAAATGTCATAAAATATAATCCAGGTGTGTGACTGTACCCTCGATCAGGATCAGTAAGACCCTTAGAGTAGAAGAACCCTAAAAATTCTAATTCTCAGTTTTATCAGAGAAACTCAGGGAAAATTATACTTGGTTATAATATATAATATTAAGGGGTATTGACCCCATAATTTTATAATAAACAGTAGGGTAGGGAGGGAGAGAGGTCAAGGTAGCATGTTTAGAAGAATTCGTATCTTTAAGAAAAAAAGTCTACGTGAGTTGAAAAGACAAAATAATTCGATAGTATAAAATTTGGTATAGTATATACTTGACATACCAAATATAAGTGCTTGAGTCAGATTTATCTATTGGGTGGTCTGATTTTTGCCGTCTTTCTGGTCCCTAACACATTACCATGTGCATATGGGCGCTCATATTTTTGAAGAATTGCCTGAAGTTTTGGTGTGTAAAAATTGAAATAATAAGGTGAGAGTTCGCATTCTTAAACGTCTGTAAGAGGACATTTCCAAAAATGTTACCATTCTACCCTGACTCCAGAGAGATGGGTTAATGAAATTCTAAAAGCTGCTTCTGATTGTAACTATAGTGACTTTGATTAGATAAGAATTGTAGGATGTAAAACCTAAAACATTACAAATTCAATTTAAATAACTTGAAGACTCCTGGTCTTTTTAAATAATATTGAACCTTATCTTTCAGGTATTTTTTTTACTCTTTTCAGGGTGTATTAAAGTATTATTAAAATTCTGACTTTTTGGTTATTGCCAAAAAAATATTCAAATAAAATAATCAACAGTAATTAAATGTTAGAAAAATTACTCACCTGGTGTACATTGGGCTATTATTCACGATAGTGTTAAAAAATCCAAGGAAAACTTCCTTTTTTGTTGTTTGGAGTTGGCATAGAACATTGCTAGTGTAGGTAGAAAGAAATTACAGCAAAGCAGGCTGTTGATTTGGAACTTGTAAAATATTGAGGAAGAGCCTACACAGAAATTTCCTTTTGATAACATCTATAAAGTTCATGTATTAGAATTACTAGCTCTCTTTTAATTTAGATGTAAGGTTTGTATGTCATTAGTGTATTTATGACAGTTCTTACCTATTAAGAAGTGGTTAGAAAATGAATTTAAAAGCAATGTATTTATAAAATATTTCCAGACTCTTTCAGTTGAAGGAGTCTAAGTTACCCTAAGAGCCTCAAAAGATTATGAATTACACTGCATGTTTTACTACCGTATAGCAAGAAATAGTACATGCTGAACAAAACCTTACTGTTTAATATTTTTGTTTTATTAACAAAATGATAGTAATTATGTGGGGATAGGATTTGAAGTAAGCAGGAATGGAAATGCCATTGCCTTCTATATATTTTCAGGAGGAGTCCTTTGTATGTGTTTATCAGTTTGTTTGCTTGTAACTAGTCCTCAAGTGGCAGAGTTCTAACCCAGTCTTACTTAAAAGCCAAATGATGTCAAACACTCCCAAAATATAGTTAGATTGCGGGGGTTAGACCTACAGTCTAGAGCTAAATAGTAATTTTTGAGCTGTATTTGGATTATTTGATAGAAGTTCTTGTTTTGAGCCTGGGGGATGGAGTGAGGGTGCAAATGAAAACAAAAAAACTTAAGAAATGCTAATATCTTTTTGCCTTTTAAGATACACTGCTGCTTAGAGACAGGCCACTTCATTTCACAAGTGTTTAGAAAGGGTTATCAGAGACTTATATCAGTTTTCTGAAGGTCTGTGGTTTAAAACATCTCTTTGAAAATAAAAACCATTTTGTTGTTATTCCCTAGGCTCTGAAAGTGAATGCATTGGGCACTTTAAGTTAATATTTTCTCTTCTTCGAGTCCATGGAGCTGGTCAAGTGCAGCAGTTGGCTTTAGAGGTAAAAGCATTTTGTACCAAAGCATGTTATCTTTCCTGCCACTCACTGTATATGGTTTGAGTCCTACAGTCATTATCTGAATTTGAATGGAAGTGTGAAATACAGTTTTTAAAATTTTCCCTATTAAGCCAAATATGTTTGTAAAATTTGAATTAACATACTCAGTTTGAAGAGCCGGTGTTAATACAGTGTTATTCAAGGTGTTCCCTTTGTGGTCATTGCCGTTTATTAGGGCTTGGCATACATTGTACAATGTCATGTGTGGGTTAAAGAATATAGACTTCACTGGGGAATTTCAGGAGCCACAGATCAGAAAGAAGAGGATGCAGGGTTCTCTGATCTCTCAGCATCCTCACAGAGAGAGAGAGAGATTGAAGCCAGGGCATTCTGCTGGCTACACACTTGAATTTGTACTCCAGAGGACTGACCCTCACCCCCCACCCCCAGTGGCTATCCCTTCTTATAGGTCTAATGCAAAAACAACTCTTTCAGTGGGGGTTACAGATGAACACCTGGGTGTGCTGCTATTTATAGGAATTGTCTAGGAAAGCCAGCTGCCAGAACCTGTTAGTCTTAAAGGTCCAAGAGAAGTTGGAGGCCCCTTTTTCAGTATAATGAAGCCATTGGTCCCATGAGGTGCTACTTGGGTGCAACCTTCTGAGGGAAGCAGGAAATTCCTGGTCACAGGTAGCTCTTTGTCCAGGCAACCCAGAGTGAGTTCCCAGAGTCGCTTCTCAGATGCTCCTGCTCATTATAATTTATCACAAAGAATACCAAATAACAACCCTCCAGTAACCAGTATATGAGTAGTTTATGAATAATTTGTATAATGTGTTGTTAGATTATAGTTTAGCTTGAAACAGGCTTTTAATAGAATAATAAAAGGTAAATCAGATCAGATGTGGTAGCTCATGCCTATAATTCCAGCACTTTGGAAGACTGAGGCCAGGGGACTGCTTGAGGCCAGGAGTTTGAGACCAGCCTGAGCAACATATCGAGACCCCATCTCTACAAAAAAAAAGAAAGAAAGAAAAATTAACTGGGCATGGTAGCACACACCTGTAGTCTCAGCAACGTAAGAGGCAGGAGGACTGCTTGAGTCCAGGAGTTTGAGGTTGCAGTGAGCTATGATGATGCCACTGTACTCTAGCTTGGGCAAGAGAGGGAGACCCTGTCTCAAAAAGAAAAAAAAATTAAATTGGTCAGAAAGCTTAATGAGCATGTTCTTTTAATTGAAGAACGTGCTTCCCTACTGAATTCCTTCAAGTATCTTCTAACTTTTAAAATATACATTAAATCTAAGGTATGTTGCTCTAAGATACTACATGGTCATTAAATGATGTTGACCTTTAAATGTATTCTATAAAAGTTAGACTTTCCTCTTTAAAAAAAAACATACCTATTTCATTAAAATAGACTCAATCTCTTGTGCTGGGTGCTGAAGACAATTACTCTCCTCTAAAAGCAAAAGAAGGTCCTAGTGGAGAGATCATTATCTTCTTAACCACCCCCAACTTCAAATTTGTGATTGGAAAACACTATCATGTATATTATATTTCTGAAACATGTTATTGGTATAGGATTGAAGGCTTCTTATAAACCTCAAGATATTATTTCTCAGAAGATCAGAGTAATAAAGCCAATCTTTAAAAATTAAACTGTTCTCTAAAAATTAAATATTTGTCCTCCAAACATTTTTCTCACCTTTGTAAAGTCTGTTTGACTTAATTTGATTTATGTCTAAAATTATTTCCCAGACTTTTAATTATCCTGTTGATTAATTTTCAGGTTGTGAATATAGTGACATCTAATCAAGATTGTGTAAACAATATTGCTGAGTCAATGGTTTTGTCCAATTTATTGGCTCTTCTACATTCATTACCATCAAGTACGTATATTCACAAATGGAATTTTGGACACCATGACATGGCCAACCTGTGGAAGGAAGCCGTTAACATGGTTGATACAGGACCTCAGACAAATGTTATCCATGTTTAGTTTTAGAATATTTACACTAGATTTGTCTTCCTAATTATATTAAGGTTATTGCATTTCTCTTATCCAAAGTTGGAGAGACATCCAAATGCAAAGGAAAATAACTTGGGATCTTCAATTTGCTGAGAGTAATCCACACATGAGTAATAAAGAATTAACTGGTATTCCATGATTTATAAAAAAACATAATTGGTATTGAATGACAAAAAAACAAAAGTAATCTTTACTTAAGATTAAAGTAATCTTTACTTAAGGTAAAGATTATCTTATGTTCAGTTTAGCACTCAATTCTGTGTACTGTGTCTTTTACTGATTTGATGCTAACAGAGACTGTTACCACCAAGGTGATTAAGAAATACACCAACTCTATTTCTTGAATATAGCCCGTTCTAATATAGGCTTCTCAAACCTTGCAGTTGTCTAGTGTAGTAGTTTGTAGCTGTGCTAGCACCAACCTTGAGAGTACTTTTCAAATGCAAAATTATTGAATTTTTTAGGCCATTGTAACATAACTCCAACCTCACTACTAATGGTCAGAGCACATTGCTAAGTGGGCTTTGCCAACCCCTTGAAAATCATGTTAATCTTGACTTCGTGTCTATCCACCTCCTTGAGAATAGGAACCCATTTTATTCATCTTATATCCCAGTGCCTTGCATATGTTTGGCATTTCTTTATGTTCAGTGAATTGAATGGAGTTGAATTTTCATTGAACAATTTTTTTTTTTCTTGAATAGATGACATGCTTGAAATCACTCTTTAAAATGACTGCTTGGAAAGATTATTTTCAGACTATTTTTATCATACCTGTAACCTTAGTTGGCTTTTTTTGGTTTTTGGTTTTCAATAATTTTTTGAGACTTCAAACAATGCAAAACTAAACTGGTTGGTGAAATAAAGAATGTTACAGAAATTATAGTTTGAAAGTGTAACTTTATATTTACACCTGATATATATAGTCTAGTTAATATTTTATTCTTATAGGTAAAATAACTGATATCTGGATGTATCAGCCTACTCTGTTATCATTTATATTTTAGACTAAACTATCTTATACTGTTTGATAAGAGACGTCGTTGTTGTTTTAATCTCAGCCTAATACTGTACAGCCTCTGCCTTCTTTGCCAAGTCTTTATTCCTTTGGCTACCTGTCTGTCATTCCTTTTGACTCTAGAAGAGTAAAGGCCAAGCATATCATACATCAGTGACTGGGTGAGAGGACACAGGCTGTGTTCAGAAGGATGCTGTTATATCTTAGAGTAGAGCACTGTCTTACAACTGCTACTTCCTTCTTGTTTCCCTAAGACAGTAATACCAGGTAAAAATCTTAGGATGCCTGATCAGAGTGTCTTATGGGTGTCAGGAAGTGAGAAGATTTGGAGTGTGCAGTGAACAATGAGGTAGGAAGACAGTATTGCATAGTAGCTGTAAGTGTGGACTCTGGAGTCAGACAGACCTGGATACAAAACCCAGCCATACAGCTCACTAGCTGTGAAACCCTAGGCTGGTTAAACTGGGCCTCAGCTTCCTCATCTATAACGTGGCTGTGAAAATACCTGTTTTGCTGGTTGTTGTGAAGATTAAATATGATGCCCTGTGTAGAACATCTAGTTGAGTGCATGGCACAGAGTTGATGGCAGTAAATGTAGGCTAACATGATGCATTCTTTGAAATGTTTTTTACTCTGCAGGTCGTCAGCTTGTTCTGGAAACTCTTTATGCTTTGACATCAAGTACAAAAATAATCAAAGAAGCAATGGCAAAGGGTAATGTATAGAGTGCTTTCTGATACAGTCATGTTCAGTATGATGAAGCTTATTTAGAGCTGCTTTATGTAGTCTGATAAACTAGAATAGTACTTTGGAAGGCTTACAGTTTTAAAAAATCAAACTTTATTGAGTTGAAATAAGTTTGAAAATGAACTCTACTTATTAGAAAAGTCAAATTCTTTATGTATAAGCAATAATTCTTTTTTTCCTTTGTAGGAGCTTTGATTTATTTATTGGATATGTTCTGCAATTCAACACATCCACAGGTTCGAGCCCAAACAGCAGAACTTTTTGCTAAAATGACAGCAGATAAGCTAATAGGTCCAAAGGTGAGCACAAAATAAGTTTTCAGCAGGAAATTAATTATTAAAACTCTGTCACTTTAATACTGATTTCATGAAGTTTGCCAAAATCTGAGGATAAGGTGAGGATAAGGAAATGATATGATGTGAAAGTTGGAAGATTGACATACCTGAAATTGTCCCTATATATTACTATTTGAGAAAACTATAGTCAGGGAAGCCTACACTGGAATTGAAAAGTCTTAAGACACTGTTTGGATAATGGTGATAAACTCCCTTGAAGAGAGAACAAGAGTGTATTTAGGTTATGACAGAAGGTACGTTAGACTTCCACACTGCAAGGATTGGCTTGTGGAAGCAGCTAGTGAAGGAGATGGTGATTTCTGTCTTTCACACTCCACACCTGAATTAGTAAGGATAGCCACCCACAGGAAGTGAGGTTGTATAGGGACATGAGCGTAACATACCTCTGCCTCCTCCCCACTCTGCAGGGAGGCCTTTTATTCCAGAATTGGAGACAACTAGATAATCTCTGGAGCCATGGTCCACTTAGGAGTGCAGGAACCTGTTAAAACAGTTCTTCTGAATAGAATTTCATTCAGACATGGGTGTTAGCAAAGTTTCTCTATTCTGTTATTAAATCAGTTTCACAAGAAGTAGTGCTCACTGACTCGTTGTCTGTGCCGGCCCACCAAGCAGCACCTCAGAGAATGGTGGGAACCATGGAATAAAGCTCTACTTTCAGAGTTGTATTTATAGCTGGGATGAGGCCCAGGAATCTGCATTCTTTTTTTTTTTTTACATATCATGTCTTTACTCCATTTTAAGTGTACAATTCAATGATTATTAGTAAATTGACCAAGTTGTACAGCTATTAACATAACACAATTTTAGGGGATTTCCTTCCCCTTTTTGAGACCCCTAATTCCCTTCCCCAACTACATTTCAAGCATTCCCCTCCCCTCTACTGTGCTCACCCCATCTCTCAGATGTGGGTCTACCCTCCACCCGCCGAATCTCTAGTGAACATCACCACCATTTGAGGACCGTGGTGTTAATCAATCAGTACCAGTTTGATGGCGAGTATATGTGGGGCCCATTCTTGGGGTCTTGTGTCACCTCACTTTGAATAATGGGTTCAAGCTTAATCCAGGATAATATAAGCGGTGCTAGCTCACTGTCATTTCTTAAAATTGAGTAATATTCCATTGTAAACATATACCAAATTTTAACAATCCACTCATGAATTG